>JABYQR010000189.1:0-88285 GCA_022592445.1 Cytidiella melzeri | reverse complement strand
CTGGACGAGGTCTGGGTGTGGAAGTCTAACGACGACGGTCAGCCTAAGCAAGGACTCCGTCATGATCTAATACAGGAAGGCAGCCAATATCAGCGGAGAGTTTATGGATTGAGACTGCACTTACTACCGTGTAGGCTCGTAAATCCTGCGCGTAGATTCGCACGCCCTGCGCAAGTTCTGGGAACAGCATCTCCAAAACTTCTCCTACAGAGGGCTTCGTAGCAGTGGGAGGGGTTTTGACTCGAGAATCCGTGAGCTCCGGATCGCCTTTCCTCTCGTCTTCTTTCGCATGTCCTTGTTCTCCATCAGTCTCGCCGTCTTCCTGGCGATCCGTCACCCCTGCTCCCTTATTGAGTTCTGTCCTCACTGACCCGCCTTCTCTCATCGCTGTCCCGCCCTCTCTTTCCCCGTTATCGTCGCTCTCTCCTTCGCATTCTCCTCCTTCCGCGCCACTGATTCCCTGCATTGTCTGGGCCTGGGGCTGCCAAGGCCTCGGACTGGAGAGAGGAGTGGATGAGGTGAACACAAACGTCGACATGTGAGATTGGACAACGGGGGTGGTGGCCAAGGAACCAAGCTCTTCGCCGCGCCTACGAAGGGACGATTCCCACGCGAGAGCCCGAGGATCTCCATGAAGCGTGCCAGTCGCAGGGGAATCTGGCGGAGCAGGGCCGGCAACTCGACTATGATCAATTTTGGGAAAGGCCCTGTCAATACTCTCTAGGCTGTAGCGCCTCTTGGGAAGAGAGTCCCTAGCCAGTGGGGATGGGAAGAGCCCCTTCCGCTGCTAATGGGTCCAAATGGGCTATTTAAGTTGCTAGAAACAAGCGGGAACTCACATTTTTCGAGACATTTGCCCCAGCTGAACTTTGCTGCAGTTCTGACTGAAGAGTAGGAGGGTTTTCACGGAGAGCCTGTGAGGATTGAAGGTTGCTCACATCTGTCATCAACTCTGCCAGACAGTCGCGTACCGTTGGTAGCTCCTCGTGAACGTCACGAAGGCCTTCCGACGTCTGCTGTGAGATTCTGAAAGTGTCTTCACATAGAGACGTAACAGCCTCAATGTTATCCACCACGTTAGACAGTTTGGGCGCATAGAGAGACAGCTTGCGGTGAATCGAGCCCAGCTGCTTGTCGAGTTGCTCATAATGCATAGAGAGCTCCTTTGTGCGTTCCTCTAATCTAACCAGGTCTTTGTGATTCGAGTCTGTTATCATAGTGTGAGATAGATAGAATTGCGAGACTGAGCAGCTCACCAATAGAACGCCTGAGTGTTGACATGGCTTTGGAAATGCGATCCTCAACATGATCTTGCATATGCTGCTGCAAGCCCTCCCAGGTAACAAATTCGGAAGTTGGAACCTGAAGTAGCGGTCAGCGCATTGCATACGCGTGTTCGAGGGGCGAGACTTACAGAAGGACGTTTTGCAAGTGCGACCTTGGCAGTTGTTACCTGATTCTCTAACGCGGCTAGCCTGTCCTCTATCTCTGAAATATCGAGTGTGACGCGATAGAGTTCGCTCCTGAGTCATGTGTGAGCAGACTGGGGGACGTGATCTTTGGAAAACTTACTCCTTCACTGTTTTGCTGTACTTGTCGTTAACCCGCGAAACTTGATAATGCAGCGTTTCCTTAACGAGAGATTGAGGGCCAATGAAGGTACAATTACCACAAGGACTTACCAGATCCGTTACAACATCCAAGAATCTAACCTGCAATGATTTGACAGCGTCTGTAGTGTGTTGAAGATTGTCTCCTTTCAAACTAAACAAGGTAGTAGCGGAGGACGATTGGCTGGTCAAGGTTTTTGTGAACCGGGGCAAAGACGAAGGTGGCGTGCGTGGCTTGTCTGCGGAAGTGGCACGCCTACCACTGTGAGTACGGATGGGAGTGAGAGCACACCCATCCGTGCGAGGGATGTCTGTTGTCGGAGAGCCTGACTGAAGGGGAGAAGCCGTGGCAGCGAGGACGGAGTGGACAGAGGAGTCCATCGAGCGATTCTCCTGTACTTCAGCAGAACCAGATATGAAGGGGGGAAGCATGGGAGCGACGTCAGCCTCGAAGGTGGAGGCTTCAGAATGCGAAGATTGTGGGATTTCGGACATGGTGTGAGAGAAGTAAGGGGGGAGGATAGAGGGGATGTCAAGCCGTATAGGTAGCAGAACAAGACAGAGCAGTTGGCGTTTGCTGGTAACGGACGACATGCGCGTGTTGGCGGAAAACGCCGCTGAAGCTTGCAGTTCGGGACTTGTGTATTGATACGATCGCGAGGGTCTCGGAAGTATGTATGTGATGAAAACGTTCTCGTCCCTACAATACACCGATTCAGAGCTGCGAGATACCGGCTTAGCAGCCGCGATGAATCCCACTAACCTCGATCAAGAAAAACAGGCACAGTGGGACAGGTAGTGTCCGAAATCCATCAACGGTCAAGCCGACAGGGCAGTGTCCGATATCCGTCGACGGTGAAGCCGACAGGATATCGACCCTGGCGTCGTTGCCGGTAGGAAACGAAGGGTCCCAGTAAGCAGCTTTGGGGAGTGTCTTGTAGCAATGCGCTCGAAGGCATGCGGATCCGTGAAGAGAGCGGCTCAGAGCCCTAAAGACACTGAAGCTTGAAAGTTGCGACCCAAAGAACCTTAGGCAGCGAATGGATTCACTAGCCCAGAGGTGGTGGCGATGCGGCGAATGGATTCACCAACAGGCAAGCGAGAAGAGGAAAATTTCACGTGGCGAATAGATTCACCAACGGGAAAGCTAATAAGAATTACTCTCACCTTTCTACCCTTTGTCACTTAGGATTGCTTGGCCATGGGGATGCGCTCGTGGTGGTGGCGTCAGGAAGCGTCGTCGTCGTCGTGGCTTGGGGATGAGTTCGGGGTCGTGGGGCAGGGAGGGTGTTCGTCGTCGCACATGCTGTAGCTGTAGTAGGAGTGGTGGCCGTGATGTCGTTCCTTGTCGTACAGAGAGGTGGTGGCGAAGTTGGATGCTCAGCGTGGCGATGGTCGTGGTCGTCATGGTTGGAAAAGTTGAAGTTTCGGAGTTGAAGTTCCGGGCGCTTGAGCGATACTCTCCCGTGTCCGTGACCCGCCACACTCCCTCAGACGACCACCATCCTCGAGCTCTCGCCAGTGAATTCATTCGCTGCGCTGAGTCTCTGTAGTCTTATCACTCTGGGGCTAGTGGATTTATTCGCCGTCTCGGACGACTTATCCTGGTTGTATCAGTCCACCTCAGACGACCACCACACTCCCTCAGACGACCATCACACTCCCTCAGACGACCACCACACTCCCTCAGACCACCACCATCCTCTCGCAAGTGAATGTATTCGCTGCGTTGAGTCTGTACGACGACGGAAACGACATTACGGCCACCATTCTCATAACTACAGCTACAGCATGTGCGACACCGAACACCCTCCCTGCCCCACGACCCCCAGTTCATTCTCAAAGTTGTGTTTCCGCAACAAGGACATGCGGGCATCAGGCTCCTCTCTCAAATCTATCGCTAGTGAATTCATTCGCTGCGTTGAGCCTCCGGATTTCCACTGCCTCTAGGCTAGTGAATTCATTCGCTGCCTGAGGGTCTTTCACTCGCTATTCAGGATGAGGAGGACGGGTCTTGAGAGGATGAACTTGCCATTGCTGTTGGGCAGTGAGTCCCTTCGTAGAGCCTGAGCAGCGCACCATATACATGGCGGCGACCAATCGTGTTCTTATCGAGCTAGAGGTTTTCGCCACCCAAGCGTGCCGTCGTCTTATCGAGGAAGTTGGTCTGCCTTTGCCGAACTTGCAGCCTACCTATAACGGTTATGTGCTACAACCTACGAAGACTAAGTACAACGCGCAGAACAGGTACGGTAAGCCCCGGGTATCCCTTTACTGACTAGGGTCTTGCCTCTATGATAGCTGCGTTGCAGATAGGTAGCTAGAATGCAGCTGCAGGCGCATCGTGAATAGAAGGTGCGCAACTAAACACCCTACCTGCTCAATCCCCCCCGACATTTTACCTCATCTCGACGTATTCGTCGCTCACGTCCGTCGCTGACGCACGTCAATTTAGGAGTGATCATACGGGTTCGATATATTCTACTTCTACTTAGCATCCTCTAGCCTACTAGTGACCAGTAGCTGAGCCTTGTAAGTACTTGTGAGTGGTGCGCGTCATTCACTCCCTTTCAGAACCTGGGCTCAACCACCTAGATGATATTGCGTCCTTTGCAAGCACTGAGTTCACCCTGGAATGTTTTTCAGCGACGCAGATGAGCCGCAGGAGGCCTGACGAGCCTCTGCATGTATCAATGCGCGAGGTACTTGATCGGCTGTCAGGGTAGGAGTTGCCAAGGTGGGTGGTTAAGGTATGCGTGTGGGTTGGGGGAGGGGGGAGGAGGCAGGCAGACGGGGGCAGTAGTTATGGCGGGGGTGGCGGGGGAGACGGGGGTGGCGGGGAGACGGGGAGGCGGGGGAGACGGGGGGCGGGGGAGACGGGGGAGACGGGGGTGGCGGGGGAGGCGGGGGAGACGGGGGAGACGGGGGTGGCGGGGGAGACGGGGGTGGCGAGGGAGGCGGGGTGGCGGGGTGGCGGGGGTGGCGGGGGAGGCGGGAAAGGTGGGGAAGGCGGGGTCCCAGGCAAAAGTTAAAGGCACTAGACTTGTTGTAAAAATGTTTGAGAAGGTGTATGGGAATTTGACGCACATGTAATTAAAAATTTACCTTTCAAGGCTCAGAAAACCAAGTGGAAAAGATGCCTTCCACGGATTCGGCGGGGCGTGGGAAAAGGGCATGAAAAAATCAAGAAAAGGAAAGGGCGGGTAGAATTTCCGGCGGCCTACCTCGTTGCATGCACGTGCTACCGAAAAGTTCGTGAAAGTTGTTTGCCACGTTATGTTTGCCATCACCCGACACACGTGGGAAATCTAATTGTTTTTACAATTTTAGGTCGGTCGGAAATCTGCCCGAAAAATCAATATTCACACAGATTTTCGGAGCGCGGAAAGGCTGCCAGTAGATAGGCTTGAAAATTTGTAGAAAAATCACAAAAATGTCTTTGATTGTATATTAATCTAACCCCCCAAACATAACTATATATTCACGGGATTTTTAACATATCAAATAACTCTCACAATCATTTCACGTCATGTGAAATCGGCCTTTGCCCGCAGTGCAAGGACCGGAGTAACTGTCAAGGACCTGAGTAACTGTCAAGGACCAGGGTACGTAGAACAATAGAGCTAGAACAATACAACAATAGAACAATAGGATAAGAACAATAGAACAATAAGACCTGGGGGAATCCCTGGGGAATCCCCATCAATGGAAGAGGAACAATAGAACAATAGCCTAGGTTGATCTGGAACCGCTCCAGACTGAGTCTAGGGTGTGGGTCTGGACTATTGATAAATAAGGCAGGATGTCACGTGACCCAGGTTAGGGTTAGGTCTGGTAACACTCCTAGCCGGAAAATAAGCGCTCTAGATAGGCGCCTAAGGCTGTAAACTGGTGACAATATTGGAAAAATCCGGTCTCTGTTGGACTATCCATGTCATGAAGTAGTTTCTTGATCATGAAGTAACTGAGATGACCGAGTTTTTTATGGAGTTCAAGTAATGTAATGCCAGTTCTATGCATGCTTGCTAAAGAAGTCACTCGAGTTGATGATAGCGTGTATAAATCATTTGATTTTCTAACTACAGCCACACAAGTCGAGTTTGAGTTGTATATAGTACAAAGTCCATGATAGAATGTAAACCGAAAATCAGAGTCAAGTTTTCCAACGCTGATTAAAGTAAAAGGTAGAGTTGAGTTGAAGTAGACGTTCTTTAGCAAGAGTTCAGTAAGCTTACCACTTTTCTGTTCCACCTCGAGTACCATGTCACCAGCGAGTTTCAAGCTAGTTGTTCTGAGTTGGCAACAGTCAGTACGATAGTTGGTACGGAGTGGACATTGAAAAGTAAGTCTCAATACGGCGTACAATGTATAGTCGCGCCAGTATCAAGAATGTGTATTGATTTGTCTGTCAACAAAGTCGCATACAGTGGAAGTAGAGTAGGAAAAGTAGTAGTAGTAAGCAAAGTACTTACGTGCATAGTGACGTCGGACTCAGAGAGAGCCGACACCCACGCTGAGACACTGAGTCACGCTTCAAACTAAGTACAGCCTTAAAGACAACACAACCAACCACGAAGTGGCAATAGAAGTGTAAAGGTGTGGAAGCGCAGAAGTGTTAAAGTGTGCGAGGTGGTCTTAGAGTCCTAGTTTTACCTGTGCTGTAAAGAGCGACAAGGTTTGTGATATAGGTTTATGTGAAAGGAGCTAGACGGGCAAACTACCACGCGTATTGTGGGTAAAAGGGCAAGTCGGCGCGGTGAAAGCGAAAGAGTTTTAGCGCGGCTCAAAGAGAACGCGCGGGAGACGTCGCGACTTGTAGTAAAACGGCGCGCGGAGAGACGCGGATGGTAAACGCAGGCGCAGTATGAATCTTGAACACAAAACGCGGTTGCTGGTGAAGATGAAAGTAGTCGCTGTAAAACGCGGGCGCAGTGAAGATGAACGCAGTAAACTCAACGCAGTGAAGGTGAAACGCAGACGCAGTAACGCAGTAAAATAACGCAGTTAAGAAGCAAACGCAGTGTAACAAAAACGAAAGGAACCGTAGGGGAAAGACAAGCTAATGGAGCGCGAGTAGCAGCGTAAGGCTATGTGAGGCCACAGTCAATTTGACTCGACAGACTGCGCGCGGTGACGCGGAGACAGGGGTTTGACGCGGCAGACAGGGAAACGAAGTGGATGACGATGAAGTGGTGGTGGTAGGTGTGAAGCACAATACTCTCACCAGCTATAAATCCTATGCAGATGTCTAGCCCAGTAAAGACCAAGTTAGTATTCTGACTACCAGCTATGTAGTACAGAGGGGATTTGCTTACCTAGCCCAGTAAAGACCAAGAGGTCGAGATGGGGGCTAGGAGCGTACATGTAGCTGCTTATACAGACTTGACCATGTTAAGGGCAGGCTTTGCAAGAAGCCGTGTGAACGAAGAACAATAGAACTACCTAAAGGAGAACAATAGCTATTGTCTAGACCTTGCCAAGAACTCTACTCGTGAGAGAATCTATCTAAAAGGAGACCAACTATTGTATTCCATTCCCACACCTGTGAGAACATCCTTCCATAAAGAGAATAATAAGGAAAGAACAAAAGGAGTCCATGTGGACGTCATTTATGACATCAAACCCTAGCTATGGGCTGAGCCATGTGGTGGTAGCCATGTGGTCTTACTTAAGCTAAGTCACATGCCAGTGTGACGTAGTAGCAAGTAATGTGACCGTGTGGAGCATCTAAGCCACGTGATATAGGCGCTTAATAGACGTGCAAAGGAGTTTGTGCAGAAAAGGTTGCAACTGAGCTGCAGCCCGGAGTTTTATAGATAAAAACAAGAGGTAAATTGCGAAAATTAAGGGCTAGTCAGGCCATCCATGACACGCGGGGGCGGTAGTGTAGAACAACACTTCCCAAGTGGCGATGCGTATTGCAAGCGAATGTGTGGCCGACGACGACATTGGTAGAGCTGGTAAGATTGAACTGCACTAGTTCGCACTCGTGGTCCTCGCCTTCAAAGTCTGGTGACAGCCAACAAGCTGGGTGCAGCGCGCGCGGGCGATCGCAGTCGAGCGGGACGAAAGGTCCGGAACACAGGGGAATTGCGTGGTCGCTCTGAGTGTTGCAATAGGAGCAGTTATCAAGCGAGTCCGCGACAGAGGCGACGGACGACGCTGGCGAGGGTGATTTAGGAGTAGAGCACTCAGGGGAGACCGTAGGCGCTACTGAGGGCCCTGGCGGCGGCGTGGGCGCGGGGATGATGGGGTAGCGGCGTAGAACCTCGCGCGGGCGCGGGCGGTAAGGGTGGCTACCGTCTGGTAAGTGGGGAACTGTAGGACAATAACGGCAAACGCGAGGCGGGTTGTCGTTGGTAGACGCAGCGGACATAAACGTGGAGGAAGTCGCAGTGAGGCAACGCAGAAGAAGCTACAGCTATTGGCGCAAGAGACTCCCTCGACGCGACGCAAAGCGTAAAGTGAACTCTGGAACTGGGGTGGGGATTGATTTATTTCTACGCAGTACAGGCAACACCTTTTTATATACCCTAAGACCCTCTCCTAAACCTTTCCTTCTATGTCCTAAACCCAAACGCGAGAGTGAGGAAACATGGTGGCAGAATACTTCCGTCTGCGGAGGCAAAATGTCAGCGGATCGACGCCCGGCGGACACAGCGTTGGTCGACGCGGAGTAGCGGCGCGCGCCCTTGCGCTGAAGAGGCGCCAACCGTCGCGAGCAGGTGATGAGGCGCCGTCCAAGAGTTGCACAGCGTGGCGTGATAGGAGTCTCCCCGAAACGGGGTTTGCGAGTCAAGTTTCTTCTACCGTTGGTCCGACCCGCGTCCGAAACACTTGGTGGCTGGCCGGCCCATGCTCCGATGCAAAAGGGGGTGTCTGTGAGTCAGAGTTCGGTGCATTCCTCGGCCTCGGATGTTTCCGGCGCATTGCTGCTCCTTGTCAAGTCCTCGGATCCTCGGCGAACTCCTCGTGACCTCGGCGAACTCCTCGTGCCCGTGACGCTGGGAAAGTGGAGGGACTTGCCGCTCAGGATGACGCGGGCCGCGCAAATGGCGGGCTGCTGCCGGGTCTCCGCGCCTAGCCGATTTCCGGGCGTATCATTCTCCCCCCAACTAAAATCCGAACCGTCCCCGGTTCTCGCGTGGCAAGTCGAACCGTGGGAACTCGACCACGAGGATCCTCGCGCTATTGTGTCGTTGGACTTCGACTTTTTCGCCCTCTCTCCCTGCTTCTGCCTGCTCATCTGCTTCCGCCCTCCTCCTCTCCATACTCTGCTTCCGCCTCTCCTCCATGTCAGCCCAAGCCTCCTCCTCGCGTCGCGTCGCTCCTCGCCCGCCACTCGCCGCAACCGCTCCCCTCCGCACCATGACCGCCGCGTGGGAAGAGGTCCACCCTCCACCGCTTCTCCTGCTGAGCAGCTGCTCGCCGTGCGCAGCAGCTCGAGCGTCTGCGCCGTCTTAGACTCCGTCCTGCAATACGGCTGATCTGACTGGCGGGTGGGTCGCGAGGTGATCGAATCTTCGTAAGTACCCTGCTCCTCTACCACCTCTCCTGCTCACTCTCCCTTCTAGCAAGCGTACGAGGACGTGTCTCCTCTCTGCGAGGACCAAGGCACCAACCTCGCCTTCCTCGACCTCTTCTCCCCTTCGCCGCCGAAGAACACCGCGTCCGCCTGCCCAAGCCCAGCAGGTCGCCCTCCGCAACGCCCTCGCCCTCTCTGGCGCAGCCTCAGCGCCCACCTCCGCAAGCGTCCTACCTCGAGGCCCCCATCGTCGAGCTCCTGCTCGAATGGGACTGGTGGGTCGGCGACTGGCCCAACACGAGGCCGATTGGACGCTGAGGGTTCGGCCGACGACCAGAGTCTCGGCTTCCGGTCGCGGTCTGCCAGCGTCGCGCAGGAGCCGGAGCTCGTCGTGATCGAGCTCACGGACGAGGACGAGGACGAGGCGCAGCCGCGTCCTCCTGAAGCGCAAGAGGGCAGCCTCCTCCGCTCTCTCGAGGTGAGGGCCGGGCCACCGGCCAAGAAATTGTCGCAGGCGCAGCAGACCAGCTGCAGGGTGTGGGCCCCAACCCGCTCACCGGCAAGGAGTGGCGCAACCTGCCACTCACTGGACCGCGACCACGGTCGCTCTCGGCGAGAGCCGGGTGCGTCTCTCTCTCTCTCCTTCTCTGTCCCCTCGCTAACCTCCCCACTCCTCTAGTGCGATTATTGCAAGGAAAGGACGTCGAGCGGTGCACCGTCCCAGCAACGGTACGCGGTCTTCCGGTGTCTCCCTTGCGAGACATCAAGCACGCCTGCCGGTTCAACGGCAAGCCTTCGACGAGGTCGCGCCGGACGTCGCCCAGGCAGGAGGATGCCAAGGTCGTCGACGAGGAGCCGGCCGCCCCCTCTCTGCGTCCTCCGCCGCCACCTCCGCCCTCAGTCGCCGCTCCGTCGCCTCCGACAGCAAGGGCAAGGGCAAGGCCCCCGCCACTCCTCCTCGCGTCGCCGCCGCAGGTCCCAGCGGCCTCAAGATGGACGTGGTGTCCCCTCTGCGACCTGAGCTGCGTCGCCCTCAGGACGCCCGACCTCCTCTCCTCACCCTCCCCGTCGCCTTCAACGTCGACGACGTCCTCGAGGAGGTACCGGCCGATCCGCGGAGCTCCCTGGCGGCGCTCCTCCCGCTCCCGCCCCTGCCCGCGTCACCAACCGGGTGGTACTTCAACAGTACCTCACGCCTCGAGACCGAGCTCGGCGCCGTCCTCGGTCGGCTCACCGTTGGCGAGGCGCGGATGGCCGCCTGCGCACCAACGCTTCGCTGTACAAGGCGAAGATCTTGGCCGCGCGGCGCGAGTTGGAGCAGGTCATCGCTGAGGAGGCCGCTCTGTTCGCTGGTCCTTCGCGTCGGTAGGGGTTCCTGGGTTGTCGCTGGTTGCTGCTGTCTGTGCCTGTCGCTGTTTTTGCTTTTCTCTACCTGTACTAGTCCTTCACAATGCATGTTTCGCCGCTTCTTTTATGAGTGAAGTAAGAAAAGAGAGAAAACTCAGAAATAAATAAATAAAGAAAAGAAATGAATAAATAAAATGCGAGGCTTGGGTGTGAGGCGCATGTGTATCCCTCCCCCCAACTAATAAAATTTGCCCTGTCCTCAGGGCGCAGACGTCGAATATGTGAAAAAAATTTTGTTAGCGCAAACAACTCTCAGTAAGTCATCATGGAATCGCCGCGCGCAAAATGGTAGTCCGTAAGATATGAAGGAAAAAAATACGCGAGACGCAGCCAAGAAAAAATGGAAAAAATATGATATAAAATTACAACTCATCGTCAAGTGTGTTGCGCCTAGGCGTCGAGTGCGCCCCCGGCTCTTCTTCGTCCTCTGCCGCGTGTGTGTCGCCAGCGGCTCGTCTTCATCGTCGTCGCCTTGCGACCGCGACGCCTCCATCTCCTTGAGCCGTTCTAAAGTGATCTCGGCGAAGCCGTCTGGTAAGGGAATTTCAGCGCGCGCGAGATACGGAATGACTCTAAAGGCTGCCACTGGCCGGTCCAACACCGCGCCGTCCAACTCGCAGAGAACGTAAGCTCCTCCTCGATTTCTGGCGACCACGATTAGCGGCCCGAGATACCGCGCGCGCATCTTGCGGTTCAACGCCTTCTCGATCGCTGTGTTGCGGATCAGTACGAGCGATCCTCTCTTGAAGTCGAAGTCGCGGATGGTATGCATGTGCTCGACCTCGAACCGCTGCGCCGCCTTAGTGCGCGACTCCATAACCTTGTCTCGTAGCGCGACCAGATGCTCCCGACGCTTTTGTAGCGCGATCGCTCGCCGACTGATAAGGTCTTCGGTAGACAACACAGAGTCCGGCGCCGGCTGTAGGTAGGTTGCTTCTACGATGTCGAGCGGAATTATTGGATGCGTGCCGTGACTGCAAAGTAGGGGAACAGCCCATCCGTTTGCGCGTTGTGATTCGCTCCGACCAGAACACCGATGCCGCGACCTGGACCACCGACTCGCGTCCCCATCCGCCGCCTTATAGAGTGCCTGGCGAACATCGTAGTGAGCTCGCTCGACCTGTCCGTTCGCTCGCGAGTTGTAGCCGCTGATTCGGATGTGATGAATATGGTAACGCTTGCCCAGGTATTCGATCGCGTTGACGAACGCGCCTCCGTTGTCCGAGACTATTTCCGACAGCGCGCCCCAGCGACAGAGAATGTCGGTGAAAATCCAATCGCCTAGCGTTTTCCCAGTCTCGGAGCGAAGGCGCGGAACTCCGGCCAATGCGTGATTGAACAGCGCCCTTGTACCACGTACTTGAAGCCCCCAGACGCTGGCAGGTGCATAGTGTCCATGTATACTTTCGCGAAGAGCGGCGCCGGTTGTTGGACTGTCGGAGGAAGCAGAATCTGCCGCTTCTGTCGCGTCTGGCATATATGACAAGTCCGGATGTACCACGCGATATCCGCTAAATGAAACGGCCACCAAAAACGCTCTGACACCATCGCGGCGTCGCGAACACTCCTCGATGAGCGGCGCCGTCGTGGCAGTCGCGAAGTACTTTCATGCGGTCGGCTGGCCATACGACTAGCTTATGCGCTCCCGTGGCATCCCGTCGGAAGAGCCGTCCCCCGTCCCTAAAGAACAGAGTCGCGTATCGGAGGAACGCCTGCAGCTCTTTTTCGCCCATACCCTCCGGCGTTTCGAGCGTCTCGTGAAAGCGCGGGATGGCTCTAACTTACTATCCGCGTCCACTGCCTTTTTGGTGCGGGGACACGCGCTGTACTCCAGGCTTGGTCCTGGGCCATCGTCGATGGGGTCGTAGATGTAGGCTGTCGCGGTCGAGGGATTAGGAACCGCCAGTCGCGGTCGCGGTGCTCTCGCTAGCAAGTGCATGGTAAGGAAGCATGGTCCAATTGGCTCGTCGTCGTCATCTTCAGGCACTTCTCGGTCGCCCTCTTGAGGTGGTCGTCGCGAAAGGCCGTCTGGTCCATGTTTATCGCCCGGTACGTGTACGAGCTTGAAGTGGAAGTCATAATGGCCGCGATCCAGCGATTGATCGACGCGGAAGGCGCCAGGTCGGGATTCTGTAGCATACCCTTGATGTGCTGCGCGTCGACTTCCAGAACAAGGTTTCGTACGCCTAAGAGGTATAGCTTCAACGCCTTGAGGGTCCGATACACGCCGTAGAGCTCCAATTTTGGCTGCGAAAAGCGGGCTTCCCTCTCGTTCAGGGTTATGGAGCCAAAGCGACTATAGTACCGAATCTTGGGGTTGTTTTCGTCGCACTGGGCCAGCAGGAAACCGATCGCGAGGTACGACGTATCCACGGCTAAAATGACCGGGGACGCGGAGGAATAGTTGATAGCGCGAAGTGCCGGCGAGTGGATTACCGCCTGTTTTAAGTCGTCTTGCGCTTTCTCCTGGTCAGGTCCCCATTCGAATTCTACGTCCTTACGCGTTAGCTTCACCAAATGATGGGCGCGATGTGCGAAGTTCTTGATGAAAATCCGAAGCACGCCGACCGTGCCTAGGAACGCGCGAACCTCGGTAAGCGACCGACAAGGGCCCCAGTTGCGAATGGCCGCGACGCGATCCTCACTGGGCTCCCTCCCGTGACGAGTGCAGCGATGCCCCACGACGTTCGTCTCTGGAGCTATAATGAGCGATTTTAATGCAGAAAACGTACCGCCGCAGTATTTCATGCGCTGTACCACGCGGTTACAATTCTCGAAGTGTTCGTGCACGAAGACGCGAATGCCCGGGTTTTGACTAAAACCGTCGGCCTGCCTTCGCAATCCGTACGCTCGTCTGCTGGTCCCTTGATGGGTACGTCGTCGATATACGGAATGGTGACGTCAGGAATCTCGGGCTGTAGGATATGCGTAACGTCTTCGTGAAAAATCGGCACCGAGTTCGTCCAGCCCATAGGTAACGTAGTCAGTCGCATCGCGCCGAAAGGCGTTTGGAAGGTGGTCATGTCGCGCGAGGATTCCGCGAGCGGTCGATTATCGTAACCCACGAACAGGTCCAAGATTCCTCCGCAGGCGCGGCCACCAAAGCTTTCGGCGAGATGGTCTGGCATGGGCGTGACTCCCGAGTGCTGAATGGTGACGCGGTTTAGCGGTTCCAAAGAGTGTACAATGCGAAGCGCGCCGGACTTCTTCGCGACCGGGAACCAGCGCGAGCGATAAGTGGCGTTTGAAGGTTCGTAGACCCCGGCCTTCATCTTCTCGCGTATGATCCTACAGCATTCGTCGTATATCCCAGGCGGTATTGGCATGTTCCTTTCGACCCACGGGATGTGATCGATAACCGGGAATTCGACCGGCGGAAAGAAGTCCTCGCGAAACTTGCCTCGCTCGTCGTCGGACCACGCGAAAGCGTCGTTGTGTAGCATGTAGAAGTAGTGTAAGAGGCGACGCTCTTCTGGCCAAAGGAAGTCCCCGCCATGGAGCTTGTCAACCTCGCGCATTCGTTCCTCGGTATAGCGTCCTCGAGGCGCGAAGTCGGGGATGTTCGCATAGTCGATGACCGGCATAGTCGCGAGCGGGTCACCTTGGATGGCGCGCACGATGCGAAACTCGCGAGGCAGCGTGGCCTTGACGGGTTTCACTTTTAGGTGTACGGGTTTGTACTTTTTCTTTGCGCCTACGAACGCGTCGCGCATAGCATTAGATTCGACCCCCAGAGTATGCCAGGCGGTCGGCGAGAGAGATGAAATAAGATCGAGAAAGGGAAGTTGAGCTAGCATATCTGTAATTTTGCGTTTTCTGTTATGTCGGTAGGCGCGGTCGAGAGTGAAGAGTCGAAAGTAGAGTATAAGTTAACATAGTGTACACAGAGGCGAGGAAACGAGATTCGGGAGTCATGGAAGGGGTATTATGGAGATCTCCTCGAGTGCTGCTGAATCCTCAATTCTCAAAAATCCTTTTCGGGTAGGCAAAACGAGCGGGCCGCGCGGTCGCGTCGGCACCGTGATAACCTTTTTCGTGTTCGACAGTGCAGCGTAATCGTTTGGTCCTCGTTGTCGAAGTTGCGCACGACCGTGGACCGATGACATCGAAGGGCCGTCCGAGAAGTATGTCATACGCGGTCTGGCGGATTACATGGACCTGTAGGTAGAAGTCATGTCGCCTATGTAAAGGGCACTTGCGCGCCAGGCCGAGCGACTTGTCACTTGCCGTGCGCGCTCTGCATCTTGTGCGCACTGTGGGTCATAAGTAAAACCCAAAGCGTGACATACCGCTTCCGACGCGGCAACAATCTGACAACCTGGATCCAATATGGCGTCGATCTCTCGGTCCCTGCTACGACCATGCGGACTGTCCTGAGCGCGTGCGTCTCGCGAGCCGCCAAGAATGGTTCCGCGGTTCGCCTGGCGGGAGAGCCCGAAGGTACGCCTCGTATGGATCGCCAAGTCGTAGGATGCGTTTCGATTCGCCCCATCAACGTAAGAGACCTCTGCTGCGGTAGCACCACCTCGCCTTCCGCCTCGAAGAAGTTAGCCACGTTCGGCGTGATGAGGTTGTGCATCCGACTACGCATGTCCGGCGACAGTGCGAAAAGTTCTTCAGGCGACAGCGAGACCTGCTGTTCCTTCAGCGTACGGTTTAGAACACTTTCACTATCAGGGATTTTCTATTATCGTGTGATACGGTACGTTGGTTCTTTGCCTGGCCGTTTGGCTTGCTGGGGCCGCTACGTTCCGTTGAAACGGCGGCAAGTAGTCGCGTCCTTTGCCACGGCGTGTGGATGCTCAGGTTCTTTTGCTGGTTGCGGGGCTGCCAGAGCCGGGTTGGATTGGCTTCCTTTTCGGTGGTGCACCCGCAGGCTTAGTCGCGGTCCTAGCCACCCGCGCCGGCGCTGGCAGGATTCCTGGTCTTCCCCGTCCTGGTTGCGGCGGAACGTACACGCCGTTGAACTTCTGCTTGGCGCTGCGCAGCGCGCGGATTTCGTTTTCTAAAGCAAGTATACAATCGTCTTCCTCACCTCCTAAAGCATACACCGAAGTCGCCTCAGTCGCGCGGGCCGCGTCGTCCTCGACTATGTCAAACAGCATTGCCTGCTGGGGCTGCTGCGACGGATCGCCAAACACCTCGTCTGGCACCGCGTTGTAGGCGATGTTGTTCGGAGTCGTCCTCTGACCCGGATTTTGTCGATGCCACTCGTTAACGCGATGGCGCATACAAGTCCGGCAGGCTCCTTGGAATAAAGCTGCCTCCAGGGAGGACTATCTTGTTTTCCCGGTTGCGTTGGATCATGCCGCCGGTGATATCGGTCTTCACCGTGTCGCAGTTGTTCACCGTATGGCCCGGCAGACCACAGTAATGGCAGAGGTTCAAACCGCTAGTCGATGGCGGCTCTGGAGCCGGTGCATTCCCCGCCTGCGCGGCGCGGTGCTGCGCTGCTAGAGACAAATCAGCTTGGCTCATCAGGTACTTGACCTTCTCTTGCAGCTCGTTAATGTCCTCCTGCTTCAACCTGGTCTGCCACTCGTTTGCCGGTAACTCGCGAGGCACATATAGAGTACGCTTGCTAGTGGGCGCTACTGGCTTTGCCGCCGTTGCCTGAGGTGCGCTATACGTCGAGCTGGGTGCTACGGAGGTCCCGTGAAGAAAAAACTGCATCGCGTCGTTGATGTCCTTGACCTTGTAGCCGTCCGCTGGATGGATGTCGGGGAACTTGACTTGCAGCTGCGTCGCAATGTGCTTTATTTGCGGACCGATCGCCTCCTGACACCAGCGGTTCTTGTCGATCTCGGAGATCTTCGAGTTCTCAACCAGCCAGGTCGACTGAGTACTGTAGTTGCGGTAAAATTCGGCCCAGTCGCCTAAAGTGCGGAACCCCTTCTGCTTCCAGCTGGCTACGTATTCTATAAGGCCCTGTCTTGTATAAAGTGCCATAGCGTCTGCGCCAGGGTAGCACTTGAAGACCTCCGCTTTCCAGTCTTCGTAGGTTTCCGTCGCCGCATAGCTTTCGAGTTCCTCCCACTGGTCCTGGACCGTGATGTCTACGTAGTACGCGGCGTACTTCTTCTTCGCCTGCGCGTCCTGCACATTCGCGCGTGTGAATAATGTTTCGAGTGTGTCGAAGTAGCGCGCCAATGTCCGGGGCTCCGATTTATCGAACTTAGGCGCGTGCTTGTCGCCGATCAAGGGCATAGTTTGTGCTGCGGCCATCGTGACTACTAGTCTGGCGTTTGGTGGAAGTTGTTGTATTTTAGTTTGAATCTGCCCTATTATTGCGGTCGTAGGAGATTGCGAGCGGGCTCGAGTAGTCGATGTTGAGGATGAAGGGTGTGATGAAGGAAGAGGCACTTCCGAAGGAGAGTCGGGGCTAGGGAGAGTAACGTTTGGTGTAGGGAATTTGGGAGTCGGCAACCTAGAACTTGGCACAGGAGTAGCTTGTCGCCTTCAATTTTCGCGGGCTATCGCTCGTCCTCGCCGGATAATTGCTTCCGGGTCTTCCTGCACTTCCGTTAATACCGGGCTTGGTAAACTTCCGCCCCTTTGTCTCCTCGGAATTCTGGATCCTCTGGAACTCGTCTTGCCTTCTCTTCCGCGAAGCACGAGTGAAACTAGTGCAATCTATAGAGACCCCTCGCGGTGGGTTCCAAAATGAGACACTGAGTCACGCTTCAAACTAAGTACAACCTTAAAGACAACACAACCAACCACGAAGTGGCAATAGAAGTGTAAAGGTGTGGAAGCGCAGAAGTGTTAAAGTGTGCGAGGTGGTCTTAGAGTCCTAGTTTTACCTGTGCTGTAAAGAGCGACAAGGTTTGTGATATAGGTTTATGTGAAAGGAGCTAGACGGGCAAACTACCACGCGTATCGCGGGTAAAAGGGCAAGTCGGCGCGGTGAAAGCGAAAGAGTTTTAGCGCGGCTCAAAGAGAACGCGCGGGAGACATCGCAACTTGTAGTAAAACGGCGTGCGGAGAGACGCGGATGGTAAACGCAGGCGCAGTATGAATCTCGAACACAAAACGCGGTCGCTGGTGAAGATGAAAGTAGTCGCTGTAAAACGTGGGCGCAGTGAAAATGAACGCAGTAAACTTGACGCAGTGAAGATGAAACGCAGACGCAGTAACGCAGTAAAATAACGCAGTTAAGAAGCAAACGCAGTATAACAAAACCGAAAGGAACCATAGGGGAAAGACAAGCTAATGGAGCGCGAGTAGCAGCGTAAGGCTATGTGAGACCGCAGTCAAGTTGACTCAACAGACTGCGCGCGGGGGCGGTAGTGTAGAACAACACTTCCCGAGCAGCGATGCGTATTGCAAGCGAATGCGTGGCCGACGACGACGTTGGTAGAGCTGGTAAGATTGAACTGCACTAGTTCGCACTCGTGGTCTTTGCCTTCAAAGTCTGGTGACAGCCAACAATCTGGGTGCGGCGCGCGCGGGCGATCGCAGTCGAGCGGGACGAAAGGTCCGGAACACAGGGGAATTGGGTGGTTGCTCTGAGTGTTGCAATAGGTTGCTCTGAGTGTTACAATAGGAGCAGTTATCAAGCGAGTCCGCGACGGAGGCGACGGACGATGCTGGCAAGGGTGATTTAGGAGTAGAGCGCTCAGGGGAGACCGTAGGCGCTACTGAGGGCTCTGGCGGCGGCGTGGGCACGGGGATGATGGGGTAGCGGCGTAGAACCTCGCACGGGCGCGGGCGGTAAGGGCAGCAACCGTCGGGTAAGTGGGGAACTGTGGGACAATAACGGCAAACGCGAGGCGGGTTGTCGTTGGTAGACGCAGCGGACATTAACGTGGAGGAAGTCGCAGTGAGGCAACGCAGAAGAAGCTACAGCTATTGGCGCGAAGAGACTCCCTCGACGCGAGCGCAAAGCGTAAAGTGAACTCTGAGAACTGGGGTGGGGATTGATTTATTTCTACGCAGTACAGGCAACAACTTTCTATATACCCTAAGGACCCTCTCCTAAACCTTTCCTTCTATGTCCTAAACCCAAACGCGAGAGCGAGGAAACATGGTGGCAGAATACTTCCGTCTGCGGAGGCAAAATGTCCAGCGAGTCGATGCCCGGCAGGACACAGCGTTGGTCGACGCGGAGTAGCGGTGTGCGCCCTTGCGCTGAAGAGGCGCCAACCGTCGCGAGCAGGTGATGAGGCGCCGTCCAAGAGTTGCACAGCGTGGCGTGATAGGAGTCTCCCCAAAACGGGGTTTGCGAGTCAAGTTTCTTCTACCGTTGGTCCGACCCGCGTCCGAAACACTTGGTGGCTGGCCGGCCCATGCTCCAATGCAAAAGGAGTGTGTCTGTGAGTCAGAGTCCGGTGCGATTCCTCGGCCTCGGATGTTTCCGGCGCGTTGCTGCTCCTTGTCAAGTCCTCGGATCCTCGGCGAACTCCTCGTGACCTCGGTGAACTCCTCGTGCCCGTGACGCTGGGAAAGTGGAGGGACTTGCCGCTCAGGATGACGCAGGCCGCGCAAATGGCGGGCTGCTGCCGGGTCTCCGCGCCTAGCCGATTTCCGGGCGTATCAACGCGCTCTGGTTGCGATGAGGGTTAGTGGTCGACGGACCAGCGACAGCAGGAGTGGCAACAACAGCGGCGGCAGTGGCAGCTTTGCCTTTGGCACCAGCAGCGACGGACTTCCGAGTAATACCCTTCCTCTTCATTGCCTCCTTGGACTTCTCTGTCCAGGGCGAAGGGCAAGTAGGCATCGTGTGGCCTGTCTCGTTACAGTTGTAACACTTCATCTTTGAAGTGTCACGAACAGACTTCTCCTTAGAGTAAGGAGCAGCAGCCGCATGAGCAGAGGAAGTGGCTTTCGCTGGACGTTCAACACGTTTGTCGACTGCTGGCGACGCGGCGGAAGAACCACCAGCGGGCCTATCGCGAGGGACAAGGGTTGACGAACCCTTAGACCGAGAACAGTCAAGTGGGTAAGCGAGTCGCCAACTATGGAAGTCGCGGCTAAGCTCGACACTCAGGGAGATGGGGTTGTATTTGTATTTCTTGCCAACAGGAGTACGAGAACGCACACCAGCCTCGTAGCTAGCGCGAGTATGCGCATAGGCGGGGGGAATGATGCCGACGAGGGCGGAGTAGAAGATGTGTTGAGGGAATTCAATCCCTTTGGAAAGAACCTTCGAGCACAAGTTGTGCGCATCGTCGAGTAGTTTGTCCATTTCGTGGACAGGGCGGCGGAGGGAAAAGAGTTGGAAGATTTTGTTTGGGTCCGACATAGTAGAAGTTGGTTCAAAACATTTGGAGAGTTTCTCCATCAGTCTGTGAGGCGCAGTCTTGTTGAGATAGTTGGCCATCACAGAGTCCGCAATGTGTCCGGCCAGGACGTTGAAAACGGCCTGTTGGACCTCTTGATGAATGGTGAGACCACCCCTGTAGCTGTAGAAGTCAACGATGGTCAACATCACAGTATCGACGCAGAATTTCCACATCGGCCAGGTGTCAGGACCGGTAAGTTTGCCAACGTCTGCGAAGGCTTTGTGGACGTCGCTAAGCGACATAGTATACTCCGTGTCGTGTTTGGGAGGGATGGAGAGGAGTGACGACACCGCTCGCGCGGAGTCAGTAGGGCCAGATGGCGAGGGGGACAGTGCGCGATAGGCTTTGGGCAGTTTGCCCCGTCGCCTTTTGTGCACCTCGTCATCGTCCATAGCATTGTCGCTATCGTCTGACGATGGCTTGGTAGGGTAACGGCAAGCAAAGTCGTCGCGGAGCGTGTCAAATGGAGTGCGTCGGCAATCTGAGGGGGGTGCTGAGACTCGACGTGATGCTGTGATGCGGGCAGTTGGTTGATCGACGACAGCAGAGGTAGTAGAGACGTTGGGGGTGTGGTCAGAAGGTGCAGGACCTGGGGTACCAGCGTGAGAAACGGAAGACATTGTAGATTGTTGAGGAGGAGTAGGAGCAGGAGGAGGAGTTGGAGTAGGAGTGAAGACAGGGGTACTCCTGTGAGTACAAGGAGGGCGAGTGGAAGGCCTGGAGGTAGTATTACCTCGGTAGAAGTTGGTTTGGTGTTGTTCGCACGTAGAACAACGAGGTTGAGACTGATCAGTGGGACCAGAGCTCATCAACTGGTGGACAGTGAGTGCAGAGAGTAGTATGAGTGAGGTAAAGAGCTTATCCGGGGCTCATAACCTGTTAGAAGGCTATGAAAGTAGAGGAGAGCGTTGAGAAAGCAAGACTTGGGAGTTGGGGATCAAAAGTGCGTGCCGTTGCATTGATCAGAATAAGTCTTATATACGGTAACTACGGTGCTTGTACGTTAAGCGTCTAATTAATATAGTCAAACAATCGAGGCTTACTGAGGTTAGTCCCTTCGTTCTATACACCTTCTTTACATTGTCTGATGCACTGTAGACTACAACGCTTTGCGTACACTAGGTTAGCAGTGCAATTATATTAGTACCTCTTTTTCATCAAGGCTGAATGAGACTACAACGCTTCGCGTACACTAGAGCGGCTCCCTCGTAATCCTGCAATAGGTTATGAGCCCCGAAAGCTGATAATCAACCCCGCCCTTTTCAACACAAGCTTAACACTCAATTAATTCAACATGTCGGCCACTCCTGACCCTCCGGCTACACCCACCTCATCATCCCGCCAAGTGGCCGCTTCCAATCGACTTCTCGACATTGGGAAGTTGGAAGACAATGGTTCGAACTTCCAGACGTGGAAGTACCGTATCAAAACCGTTCTCGAGCTGCGCGGACTCATGGGGATTGTTGATGGCATGCGAAAGGACCCTGGATCAACTAAACTGGACGAGCACGCAGAATTTGTGCACTCAAACCAGGAGGCGCTCACGCAAATCACGCTCACCCTCGGAGATGAGCCTCTGAATGGTGTTCTCTACACTACGTTGGCAAAGGACGCTTGGGAGAAACTCAACACGCGATACAAGGGCAAAGGTAAGCAGACAATTGTTCTGCTCCTCACCGACCTCTTCCGCGGCACGCTCTCTGACAAGATGCCTCTCGAACCCCAGCTCAATGCGATGCGCCAGAAGGGTTTCATCCTCACTTCCCTCGGTCAACCTCTCAACGACGCGATCATTGTTTCAGCAATGATCATGTCCCTTCCTCCCTTGTACTCTGTCCTCTCAACCATACTCATGGCCTCGACCGACAAGCCATCGACCGACACGATCATCAACGCCATTCTCATGGAGGAGAAGTCGCGTCGCAATCTGGCTCAGGTCGCTCTTCTCGCCAAGACCGGGAATGCCAAGTCCGGCCGGCAGAGCAAGAAGTCAGATTGTTCAAATATACTGAGACTCAATTGAGACTCCGCACTGATCGTGCGCTTAGCGCCAGTAGTTACCATATATAACACTTACTCTGATCAATGCATGACTACCACTTTTGATCCCCATCTCTTCGTCTGACCACCACCTTCACCTAAGGCTCAGTGTCGTGCACTACTGCTCATACCTTTCTAATAGGTTATGAGCCCCGATTAAGCTCATTTCCTCACTCAACTCTACTTCTCCTCTCCTATCTCCTCTCCTATCTCCCAGTTTATGAGCTCTGATCACACTGATCAGCCTCAACTTTGTTGTTCCACCAGAGAGCGTCAGCAGACAAACTTCCTCAGAGGTACTGCACCTCAACCTCGTCCTAAGAGGACTACCTGCAGTAGGAAGACTCCAGAGTTCACTCCTACCCCTCCTCCTGAAACTCCTATCTCTTCCCCCTTCACTACGCCTACTTCATCATCCATGACAACCAGGACAACTGAAGTCAAGCCTGTTGCATCCTCCTCCTCTGCTCCAGTAGTCCAGACTACTGCTGACGAGGAAACAACGGCCTCTGTTTCCCCTCCTGCTGCTCAACAGGAGGAATCATCTACCCCTCCTGCACGCCGAGTCTCTGCACCCCCAGCTGATCGACGTTGTACCCCTTTCAATACCCTTTGTGATGACTATCAACGTTGTCAATCTCGTCATCCCACTGCTCAGGGTGATGACAGCGACGATCCCATGGAGGACGACAAGAGACACCGCAGGCAGCGAGGCAAGAAGGCACCTCACCGCACTCCGTCTCCTCCTGGCTCTCCCTCTCCTTCTGGCTCTCCTGAGCCATCTCATGCTGGGAATACTTCCTCGCACTCGGCACGCTCTGTGTTCAAGCTACTTTCTTTCCCTCCTGCTCAGGACAGGGACCTCTCTATGTCCATGAGCAACATCAGCAAAGCTTTCTCCGACATTGGAAAGCTTACTGGCCCTGAGAGCTGGCCGATGTGGAAGTTCCGTGTTGAGACTGCTCTCAATACTATACTCAACTTCTATGCGCTCAGAGGTGGCTTGACAGTACCAAGAGAGGTCACTGGAGCCATCTTCAACGTCATGACTGGACACATTGGCGACTCTGTCATGGCAAACTACCTCAACGAGTCGCAGCCGCACACTCTTATGGAGAAGTTGCGCGAACACTTTGATCCGAAGACTACTGTCTCGGATGCAAATGAAATTTTCCAGCTATTCCATCTTTGTCGTCCTGTTCACGAGATGGACAAACTCCTTGACGACGCGCTCAACCTTGTCGGCAAACTCGCTGCGAAGGGGATTGACATTCCCTCGTATATCTTCTACTCTGCCATTGTTGGCATCATACCCCCTCCTTACAACACCACTCGTGCTAACTACGAAGCTGGTGTTTGTGCTTCTACTCCAGTCGGACAGAAATTCGACTATAAACCAAACGCTTTCATCGCTGAGCTCTGCCGCAACTTCAACAACTGGCGTCTCACCCACCCCCTTAAGACTTCCGAGTCTAAAGGTTCCACTTCGCTTGTCCCTTGTGACAAGCACACTACGCATGCTCCCTCAGCATTTCACGTTAAGGGCAAGCACGTCGAGTGATCTGCGAAGACGGCCACCACTGCACGCGCCGCTGCTGCTCCTTACACAAAGGAGAAGGACACTCGGGGCCATGTTCCCAAAGTGAACTGCTACAACTGTGGTGAACTTGGCCACACCACGCCGATTTGCCCTAAGCCCTGGACTGAGAAGTCCAAAGCTGCCATGAAGACAAAGGGTACCACTCGCAAGAGTGCCAGCGTCGCTTCTCGCGCAAAGAAAGAGTCTGCCGCTGCTGGCTCTTCGACTGCTACTGGCCTCATGGCCAACTCCACTGCCGCCGCTGAGTCAGACAATGAGGTCCTCGAGTACCCTCACTCCGTGCCTGTTTGCAACTACGCCAAAGGCAGTGGCAGCACCAGCCAGAGCGCATGGGTCGCATCTCTCTCTGATGCGGATGTCAAGATGCACGTAAGTACTACTACTACTACCATTCAACCATACTCCACTTCACTCCCACTGTTCGCGACTTCATCATCTGATGAGTCCATTCATGTCATTGATACAGGTACAACTATTCACTGCACTCCTTATTGTGATATACTCTTTAACGTACACTCTGTACCTACTGTCTTACTGACTGTCGCCAACTCAAAACAAATCTTGTTGAAACTTGCTGGCAACATGGTACTGGAAGTGGAGCAGGAAAATGGTACGCCCTCTCAATCACTGCTAAAGAATGTCTGCTACAACTCACAGCTACCATTCACTTTAATCAGCGTATCAAAAATGGACACTGATTATTGTTTCTTTTTCTATCGAAATGTTTGTACTATATACAATTCAAACTCGTCTTGTGTAGCTGTGATTAAGAAAACCAATGACTTATACACGTTGTCTTCTACTCGAGTGACATCTTAAGCAAGCGTGCATAACTCTGGTATAACAATGCTTGACCTTCATAACAAACTCGGTCATATAATCTACTTCCAGATTTAAAAACTACTTGAGACGTCCAAGCTCATTATAACAACTCATATAACTGACCGTACGGAAACTCCGTGCGAAGACTGCATCATGAACAATATTCATCGCAGTCCTGTTCCTAAAACTCGTACTTTGCCGTTGGCTACTTCCTTCGGTGACCACTTTCATATTGATATCTTTGGGCCACTACCCACTGCATCGATTACTGGTCATTATATGTACTGGTTGACTATTGTCGATGACGCAACTAGATGGCTCACTCTCACGCCATTAAAAACTAAAGATTGTCGTGGAGCAACTGCTGTTATACTGATAACCCTAAACAAGGGTGGAGAAGAGGAGGAGTGGAAGTGGAAGTGGATCTCCAACGACGACAACGAGGTCAAAGTCGATGATAAGCAGGCAAGCAGGCTCAGAGGCCGGATACTAGCAGTGCAAATGACAGAGTTAATAAGGTATGATACTAAGTTACATGCAGTAACTCACCTAGCAGTGCAAATGACAGAGAGGTCAAGATGCAGAGCTAGGGAGGGTAAGGGCTACTATATATACTGTAGCTTGGTGGTCTGTGCACAGGTTCCCACACTAGGGACTGGAGTAACTGTGGGGCTGGAGTAACAATAGAACAATAAGGGACCAGGATAACTGTCAAGGACCAGGGTAGCTGTCAAAGACCAGGGTAGCTGTCAAAGACCAGGGTACGTAGAACAATAGAGCTAGAACAATAAGACAATAGAACAATAGAAACCGGAACAATAGAACAATAGAAACTGGGGGAATCCCTAACAATAGATAGAAGACAATAGACGAAAGACAATAGGACAATAAGAACTGGGGGAATCCCTGGGGAATCCCTCACAATGGAATGAGAACAATAGAACAATAGCCTAGGTTGATCTGGAACCGCTCCAGATGGAGTGTAGGGTTTGGGTCTGGACTATTGATAAATAAGGCAGGATGTCACGTGACCCGGGTTAGGGTTAGGTCCGGTAACACTCCTAGCCGGAAAATAAGCGCTCTAGATAGGCGCTTAATGCTATAAACTTGTGACAATATTGGAAAAATCCGGTCTCTGTTGGACTATCCATGTCAAAGATGATGCTTTTACTCAATGGGTTATCTTCTCTACTGAACTACTGACGCAGTATAACATTTGTGTTAAGACTCTACAATTTGACAACGACGGTGTTTTCACTGGTACAAATATGACCAACTACTTGAAAACTCAAGGTACAATACCCCGACTTACTGTGCACGATACTCCTGCACAAAATGGTGTTGCTGAACGAACACACCAAACTATAATGAACTTAGTTCGTGTAAACCTGCATACTGCTTCTTTACCGAATAGATTGTGGTGGTACGCTGCACTTCATGCAGTATATCTCTTTAACCGTACTCCTCGCTCTCCACTTCAATTCAAAACACCTTCTTCAAACGTTATGGCACTAATGCTAACCTTGATGGACTGCAAACTTTTGGTCAACCGTGTATTGTCTATGACGAATACCGTACCGATAAACTTGCGCCTAAGGGCAAACGAGCTGTGTGGATTGGTTTTGCTGAGCACTCTAAAGGCCACTACGTTTACTTCGGGACACGCGTAGGCGTTGAACAAAACTTGCATACGATACAAATTGAAGGGGAGAAAGAGCCAAACATCGAGAAACCCACAATCGAAAAACAATTTTAACTTGAGGAAAATCCTCATGTTGAACCTATGGACATTGACAAACCGGACCCTACTGGTCCTAGGCGTTCTACTAGAATCGCTAAGCCTTCTCGCAAAGCTAGAGGTATAGACTACAATGAAACTGAAACTAGTATTGTGTTTTACTTAACTGAGTTTAATGCTCACTATGCCGAAGACGTTGGTGATCCAGTTACTTATCAAGACGTACTCAAACATCCTCTCAAGGATGACTGGCTCAAGTCTATGAAGACTGAGGTTGATACGCTTGAACAACTTGGAACTTGGGAATACTGTATCGCACCTGCTAATGCAAACATCACTGGCTCTCGCTTTGTTTATCAAACCAAGTATGAACATGGCAAAGTCACTAAACTGAAATCTAGACTTGTTGCGCAATGATACTCTCAACACGATGGTATTGACTACTACTCGAACGACTTGTTTGCACCAGTTGCTCGCATGAGTTCTATACGCTTCATACTTACTCTTGCGGCTTCACTACCCTTTGAGATCACTCAACTTGATATGAAGTCTGCATATCTCTACGGTAACATTAACGAAGACAAAAATCTATACCTTCGTCCACCACCTGGTGACTTACTGCCTAATCTGCCTAATGGCTGGGTACTGAAACTTCGGAAAACTATCTACAGCCTTAAACAAGCCAGTCGTCGTTGGTATAAGGTACTATGCGACATACTCTTCCAACTTGGACTAAAGTGTTCTGATTATGATAACGCTGTCTTCTATCTCTACCGAGGAAACAAACTCATACTACTCCTCGGTGTTCATGTTGACAGCATCACTCTTTGCACTATCACTTCTGTCGTTGCTGAACAATTTGAGATTGCTCTGAGGCAACATGTTGAAGTGACTAATGGTGGTTCTATCCACTGGATGCTTGGCATAGAAATATCCTACGATAAAACCTCAGGCACTATCAAACTTCGTCAAAAGGATTATATTCAAAATATCCTTAAGCGATATAACTTTGACCATGAACACTCTCGCCGTACACCCATGATACATGAGCACAACTTATCCCCCCGTGCCTCAACAGAACCACATCAGGACGCTGGCAATATCAAATACTACATGTCTCTAGTTGGTGGCTTACGCTACGCTGCCGACTGTACTAGACCAGATGTTGCTTACTGCACTGGTCAACTGGCACGTTATCTATCTGAACCCTGCTAAGGAACACTTCGCTGCAGCTACACAGTGTTACCTTTATCTTAAGGGAACGTGCGACTACTGGCTTGTCCTAGGAAACCAAGCCAACACTACTTCTACTTCACTAGTAGGTTATGCCAACTCTGATTGTATGACTATGTACGGCAATAAACCAATAATGGACTACACCTTCACATACAACGACTTCCTTATCTCTTGGTCAAGTAAGCGTGGTTCACTAGTAACTCTATCGGTGACTGAAGCCGAACTGTACGCACTTGCTCATGCGTCTACTGAGGTGATCTACTTGAAGAGCCTCATTGATGAAATACTGAACTATACTATGGACCCTGTCAAGATGTACACTGACAGTGCGTCTACTATTGCAATTGTTCGTTCACCTGAGGAACAACACTCTCAGCGTACTAAACACTTCAACATTCGCAACAACTTCATCAGCGATCGTGTGACTAAAGGGTACATAATTGTACACCACATACCTTCTACTGATCAACAAGCTGATACTCTTACTAAAGCACTACCTCTCGAAAAACTCAAGCACTTCAATGAACTACTTCATGTTCATGCTTGAAGGGGAGTGTTCGGATATACTGAGACTCAATTGAGACTCTGCATTGATCGCGCGCTTAGCACCAGTAGTTACCGTATATAAGACTTACTCTGATCAATGCATGACTACCACTTTTGATCCCCATCTCTTCGTCTGACCACCACCTTCACCTAAGGCTCAGGGTCATGCACTATTATACTGCTCATACCTTTCTAATATTTTTTGCTTGTGCTCAAGTAGCTTACATAGATCAGCCTTCAGAGTACATGAAATCAACCATTCTGATTCATAATTATGAACTACACCAAGAAACACGAGGTTCAAGTGATAAAAAAGCTTGACTGTGTTACATCTTTGTGACTACCTAATGCGGCAAGCGCCCCTCAGACCGGTTCCATAGCCGGCGCTGCGAGCTGCGAGCTGCTAGTCTCGGAACCAGCCGTTCGCGTTTCCTTCATTGGAACCGCGGAGTTCCAAAAAGACAGGCGTGCGGTCTCTTTGTCTTTTTGGAACTCCGCAAGCCTGGAAAAGGAAGGAGCGCGGCGACTTCCGAATTGTCTGGTTCGAGACTAGCGAGCTGCGACGCTGCGCCAACTCTGAACGACCCTATTTTTTTCGGGCTCTTCCACCTCACGATGATCAATTTATCTTGTCTCAGGAATCACCCCTCACAATCAACCGCGCTCCAATCATGTCTTCTGTGTATTCCCACCACCTCACGTCTCGCACATAGAATCCCAGGCCTACTCCATGCCTACAAAGCATTGTACACGGCCGACGTAGAGGAGTGTCGTAACAGACACGCAGCAAGCTCAAGCTGCGTTGACGGTACGAGTTTTTGTGCGTGTTTTTTGACTCTTATCCTCGCATTCAACAAGACCCATAAATACAACAGCAATAGTAACCGACGAAAGCCACATTACACCGTTTTCTTCTGTTATTTTGCCTACTCTTGACTACTCTACTCTTCCGAGTTCTCCATGGACGTTTGCGGCTTGCCCTTCTACTCTTCCACTAGTACCCGTCATCACCTCACTTCCCCGCTTCCGTATGCTCCCTTCATCCCTCCGCACACCCCTCTACCCCTCATCCATCCTTCCTCTCTCGTCCTGTGGCATCAGCACTGCGCCCTATATACGGTGTCACTCGCCAACCCGCTGTGTACTGTAGTGTAGGTAGTTTATGTGACTCGGTTGTCTTCGTTGGGTTCCCTGCAGAAGGACGCAGAACATGTACGCGTCGCGATTTTTAACTTCAGAAACAAACTATGTCTTGCTTCGCAATTGGTGCGCCGTGTTTAGATTCTTTTTGGGTGTGCATTGCTGTCGCCATCTGGCCATGCGTGGTATAGAAATCTGTCTAATGGAGTGGAAAGGCAGTGGGAAGACCAGACACTGTAGATTCGTATGATGCGTGCACACATGCTATCGAAAAATCTATAGGGCTGCTCGAGATGGCAGGTGTGGGACATATCAAGCAACACATGATGGTCAAAATCGATACAGCAGTATTGTACACTAGAAAGGACTGTCGTCGAACTTTGCACGCGAAAAGTCGACAAGAAGCAGGCGGTCGTTGCCCAACGCTAGCCTTTCCCCGTGCCATTTCCCTTCGGTATAAAACTCGCTTCTGTGTACAGGTGGAATCCACATAATCCTTCGACCTTCCTGTCTGTCTAGAACCCACTTCCCGTCATCCGATCGATAGCATGGTGCCTCTGAGCTAGTGAGCGTAATGTCAGCTCCGATGAGGGACGATGATTCGCCTGTATCCTCAACAAATTCCAGCGTCTGCGTCGTGTCGGTCATTGCCCTGGCGTTCCTCCAGGTAGCAGAGTATCGCTTTCCGGATTTGCATTCAAGGGTGATGTCGTTGTCGGCTATCAAGTATTCTCGGCTGCGGACCCTCACAACACGTTCATCATCGGAAGGTACGTTTCCTCGCGCAGCCAGAACTATGCGAGGTTCAGCGCCATCAATTTGCTCGATTGTCCAGCAATCAATTCGCTTAGTTGTCGTGTACTTTGGGACTGCACAGTGGAAGAACCCCAGTGTGCCGTGGGTGTATGGTAAGATTTGGCTCAGTTCCTCATAGTCGTCCTCCATAGTGATCTTCTGCTGTGCCATTGGCTCATCTTGAGACCGGTCCCAGAGATGCCCACACCCATTGCAGTCACAAAAGATGATGTAGTGGTTGTCAGATGAGAATACTGCGTCCATGACACGTGTTGAGTGCTCGCGTAGGACATTTTGAAGTGTCCAGTTGTGAGCATCCCATACTCGCACTGTTCCATCCTTTGAGCCGGCGACCAACAGCTGCCCATCGTCGGAGAAGTGCACGCAGGTGAGATTCTTGGTATGATTGTCGTCCATATCCTGGTTGTGAGCAAAAGCTCCCGTCTCCCAGATGTTGACAGTCCAACCTGCACCGGAGGCGATGAACCTGCCATCCGGAGAGAACGCGACAACTCTGACGTCATCACGAAGCTCTTCAAACAGCGACACGGCGAGATCAGAGATGCGTTCCGGATAGCAGACATGCATGGCAGTAGAGTCATATACTGCAAAAGCAAGCATGCTGGGGTTTGTAGTGGGCGAGAACTGCAGTGACAAGACAACGCCAGAGGTCTGAACGTTGTAGACAGAATCGCCAGTCTCTACGTTGTGTACAACTAGGCGACCTGAAAAGCAGCCCGAAGCGACAAGCGATCCGTCGAACGAGGAAGCCACCGCGGTAACGTAATCTCCACTTCCAGGCTCGAGATGTTGGAAGACTTTCGCCTGTCGGGGAGGATCCACCTCCCACAACTCAGTACACCTGGACCCTATGCCGCCAATAATGACAGTCTTGTGACCAGGACGCCTCAGCCAGCACAACACCACCTCCTTCATCCTCACAGTGAAATGTTGTTGACAGCAATCATCGCCAGAGTCAATGTTCCATAGACGAACACGACCATTGTTTTCGCTAGAGGCAAGAAGTTCTCCACAGTTCGAGTAAGGATAAAATGCAACACTCATGATCTTCCCTCCGATGTCGCCATGCAGCGGGATGGTACTAACACCGGTGCAAACATCCCATAACGTGATGGAGTCACCACAAGCTGTAGCAAGGATTTGGCTGTCGTGGGAGAACGAAAGAGAATTGATCCACGCCTCATGTTTGAATTCAGCCAGTTGCTCTCCAGTTGCAGAGCGTGACAGGTAACTGAAACCTCGGCCACCAGCAGCGATCATGGTTCCATCAGGGGAGTATTCCAATGCGTCAACACGAGTCGACATCAGTACACTCCTAATAGGCCCGCCTTCTGTCCCTTTGCACCGCCAATAATAACTGCAGCTTCGCATGCCAGGTCAGTTGCATGGGATGATTTGAGAAGCGACTCGTTCGAAGTGAAAGGGAGTGCAGAGTGGTAGATGTGGGCCACCGAGGCATTGGCGACATCAAATGCGTTCAAGATGAACCTCCGACCGTCATCGGTCCAGTCGATTATTGTCTTGTACTTGTTGCCACACTGCAGTGAAGATGCCATTAGCACGGGATAGCCCGATGAATGTGTAAGTCATACCGAGGTAAGCCACTCGTGCACATCGGTCAATGAGTTGACGGCGGTTCGCAGATCCCGTAGGAGCCCAAGGACCTCGAACCACTGTAGCTGACGCGTGGTAAGGAACCGGCGGAGAGCGCAGGCCTTGCTAAGTTGTCCGTTCTCGTAATCAGCGTCGGAAAGTAGATGTTCCTCGCGATTGCCGTCGGTGAGGAGATGAGCAGCCCAGTATCGGCAACTGTATCTCAACGCTTCGGAGATGCATCGGTCAAGCGTGGTGAGAGCGACCTCGTCGTTCATGGCATACCGAGGCAGACCGCAGATGTTCTTCTTCAGCCCGCCTTCCATGGTCTCGAAGCAGCGTGTGGCGGCGTTGAAGTGGTGTGCATCTCGATCAATGTAGAATCGAGGATTCGTACATCGCGTCGAGTCTGAGAGGAAATCAGGGAAGGATTTATGAAAGAAACGAATGGGGAGGGTGGAATCCTCCGGTACAAGAAGCACGGAGTGAAGTGACCTGAGGGATGTCTGAATGGTAGCCGAGTTCAGGCCCAAGATGTCCGCCATTGTCGAAGTAGAGACGAGATCACTTGCGACTACGAGGAAGCCCAGTATAGATCGAATCCTCTGCATGAAGTCGTCGTCCTTCTTGGAGAATGCACGTGAAAGGACATCGAGGTAAAGGTTGTCGAGGCCAGATGACCCTTCCTTTACAAATCTGTCTTTCTGGCTCAAAAGCGCGTTTAGCTGGTCTTGCGGATTACTGACCTCGTCAAAGATTAGTTTGACTGCTGTCGCTGCGAAGATAAAGAGGCCGCCAGATTTTGCCACAAGATTCTCCACATCAGATTTACTGGGCCAGTCATTGGGAAGGTGGAGGTCGCTACGCCCTGCGCGAGCCTCTGAATCGTTGAGCTTCACCTCTAGGAATCGTCTAATGTCCTTGTCCACTGACGTCGCGCCTACTTTGTGCAATACCATCACGTCGGTGATGGGCCTCAAGCCTTTGAGACGAAACCCCATGCGGATGTTCGTCTCTGGACGGCTGGTGATGAAGAACTTGATCTTCGGAATGCGTGCAATGAATTGGGCTAAGTACGAGAGGATGATGGAGGTGGCTTCGTCGTCCCTGCATTCATCAAGGGCATCGATGACAACGACAGTCTCTATGCCAGACTCATCCGCTGGGCGGATGATAAGTTCCTGAAATTGGTTGTGGAGAGCCAACGACGCGATGTCCTGATTTTTCTCGAGGGCATCCAGAACCGCTTTCCTGAATTTCAGCGAGGCGTCGTTTGAAGATGTCGCAAGATGGAACGCTATGGTCGGGAAGATCATCGTCCGATCGCTTGCGTGCGCGGAGGACCGAGAACAGAAGAAACTGGCACCAAGCCGCCCGTTAACAGCAAGTCGCTCCGCAAAGCTCTGCGCAATGGTCGACTTCCCGCTACCAGCGTGACCGTTAAGCCAATAGACTTGTTTTGCAGACGAACTGTTGGCCCACTCCATGAGATCGCGTAAGATGTCCACCCGTGTATCTTCGAGACAGTGCGAGCGTGTATCAGACCCAGATGCATTGAATCCAGCGTCCTTCGCGCGAGGTAGCTTATCGAGAGAGTCCCGCTCGTCTAGGAAGAGTCTGAGATCAACCACACGTGTGACAATCGTAAGTGAGAGGTGACTTGCCGTGCCTATGCATGTCTTCCACGAGAGAACGCTAGTGACTCCATCAGTACCGTCCAGCAACACACATGGACAGCAGCATATACCTGATAGTCGTTGAGGGCTTGCTCAATATCGCGTGTATATTCCTGTATCACCTCCTTGGTTTCGGATGCCGTACAAGCTCTCTCGATGAACTTTGCCTTGACTATCGCCTTCAGTTCTTTGCCTTTGTCGTCCAGCGCCCTGTATGACACGTCAATCAGTAGCTCTTGCACAAAAAATGATCAATGAGAATGACTTTGCCAAGTCGCTGCGACACTGGAGCGCATATGTGTCGTTTGTTGGCGTAATCCAAGAGGTCTTGATCGCTTCAATCCGCTGCAAGAGGCTTTCCGCATCTGCCTTGTTACCTCCGGTATTCTAATTGGTCGTTCAACGTTACGGACACACGCGAGAAGTGACTATCAGCACTCACCTTGACAAGCTCGATGACGAAATTGATCCCGGCCGCTGCGCTCTTGAGAGGGGGAAATGGGTCGGACACCACTTCAACCAGAGCGAGAAAGTTTCTTGCAAGTCCTTTGGCTATGTTCGCGGCATTGCTCTCCGTAGCCGGCGGCGCAGTAGCCTCGTTCTTCGTAGCCTCGTTCTCCGTAGTCGGTGGTGCAGTAGCCTTGTTGTTCTCGGCATTGTCTGCGACCTCCTGATTCCCATGTTCCACCAGTCCTGCTTCACTTTCGCCATCTGCTGTTACATCTAGTACTGCGGCTGTACGTGGCGTCGATATTTTTGCGACGGTTTCAGCTCTTCCCGCCTCCTTGGCCTCTGTATTTACGACGTCACTCGTCGTGGACAACTCAGCGCCAGTACCACTTAGAGCTAAGGCACTCGTGACACGAGTCTTCTTCGGCTTCTTCGGACCCTTTGTTTTTTTCTTGAACCAAGAGCGAAGTTTCGTGAGCATTGCTGTGAAGTTGTGCGACAAGGAGAAGGTAGTGGACGTGGGGCAAGACTTGAGGAGCGCGCCCGGCTATAGTGCGTGAGCTCTGAGAGGATCTGTTGAAGCCATAGACAAATGCCTACCATCTGCCTCGCGCACGGAGCGTGGAGACCTGGTGTTGCGGAATGTTGCGCCGCAAGTTGACTTGGCGTGCAGGGACCATGCGTTTCTGACCCGTCAAGCTAGGTCACAGCACAGTGCACTGGCAGTACACGCATATATCGACCAACGACATGCTCTAGTCTGGACTTTTCTATCGTGCACTTTCTTTAAGACTCCGGGTGATGTAGTACCCACAGTCATCCAAACCCTCGTGTGTTGGGGTTGAACAGCCTTGTCCTAGTTCCTCGCCCCGAGTTCGAGTTGAGACCTGCCCGCAGTGTACTGCAACGATGTCCTCAAGAGTCGACAGCGTTTTTGCCATGATCAGGACGTTGACGAGATCTAGTCGGTGGCAGAACGAGCTTACAGGCGGTCACTCTTGCTGCGGCGTGCTCCTCGGTCCTGTTTTTCACGCCTCTGAGTTCTCTAAAGATGGGTATTCTGAGTTGCCTTTCGACCCATACCTTTCGTCCTGTCCTCCGTCATTCTCCATATCACGTATCACCTGCCCAACCACTCAGTCGAAGCGCGCCCTATATTGATATACCGTAGGCGTGTTACCCCAACCGCATCGTTCAGGCAATTCATTGGAATGAGACATCGTGCGTGTCGTGAGCGTTGCGAGAGCTTGAAGTGCCATAGCATTGCAAGTTGCATGAAAGTCCCAGCACGACTGCCGCAGTCCAATGTACTACTCGCGAGAAGTGTTCTCGAACGTGAGCGCTTATGTCAGCAACGCACGGTCGTTTCATGAAATGTGTTTTGTTTTTCCATCTCAATCTCATTTGCTTTCCACGTCCGAGCTCCTGTGCGTGTACGTCTCGAGCTCAAGGACTCTGTGCTCACAAATGCCAATGGTGAGTGAAAAATTTAACATCGGCTCTGCCTAACGTTACTAGCACGGGTTATTCAGGCTCGACGATATAAGGAGTGGGGCACGCCGCACATACAGAGACTCTGTGTTGACCATACTGGACCCTCCCTCTTGTTTATCCTCAGCAACTTTGCCTGCGACGTCGATGTACTTGTCAAGAAAATAGCCGAATTGCCATGTGACGCAGAAGTGTCCCACGAAGAACTCGCGGAGGACGGTCGATTTGTGCGAACGTTCAGATCTGCAGAGCCATCGCAAGTCTCTTGAAGCTTGATAACCAACTGTTATGGCTTCAACTCCTACACCTATTGCTGGGCCCTCAGATTCCTCCTCGTTGCTTTTGAAGTTTGCAGTTGGCAGTTCCAACAACTCGCCAGGCCTGACTCAGATACTGGGCAAGTCTCGCAGATTGCCGCAAGCAGCGCGCAATGCCCTTTACAGTACGTCGCCTACACTGCTCCGACTTTCAAAGCATGGGGCAAGTTTCGAGCGCACTTCCTGTCTGACGATCTTTCACAGATTACTTTGATCTCGTTTGTGAAGACCCAGATGAAGATGAGAGAAGTGTATTGCTCGACCAGATCAACGAGATTCCTGGCGGAGAGTGGTACACGGCCAGCCATCTGCGCCAGTGGTTTATAGGACGGAACGCTCGGTGCAAGAGCGATGCGCGAAATCGCAAGAGGAAGGCAGAGGAGGACGAAGCGGAGCCTGCCAAGGTGGTCTTGAGCACAGATCAAATCTGTACGTTATATTTGCCATCGTTGCCTTTACCGCAACTCATATTGATGCAACCTTCACCGGGTAGTGTGGCCGTCTCTTACTGCTAGCAAGATAGAGATGCTCTCAACGCTTTTGCATGAGACGCCCGAACCCACTGAGACACACCTTCAAGTATGGAGTCGTACTTTGAACGTGGACATGCGGCATTTGGAGAACTGGGTGCAACTCAAACAAACTCAATTCAAGCGTGTAAGTAAGCACCTTTCGGCTCCACACCGTAGGTCTTGACCTTTTGCTGTAAATGCCTAGCCCAAGTTGCACCTTCGCGAACTTGATGCTGAGCTTGACACGAACACGCTACCAACACCAGAAGGCACTCCGGAGGGCACTGCGTCGCCACAGCTGCAGAGCCCCGGCATCTTTACATTTCCCATGTCTCCACTTTTAACGTCCAAATCTTTGTACTCGCAAACGTACGCGAATAACGGTGTGCCGAACAAATGGGGTTTTGATGGCACCGAACCGTATGTCTCGCAGGCAACTGCTGCCTTCCGACCTGCTACAGCAGTGTGTCATAATTTCCCGCATACACCGACTAGTCCGAGCACTCAGTCTTCATTTCCTCCACCGGCCCCGCCATCTCCTCAGCTTCAGCACAATTCCACCACTGTACCTTCGGTGAAGGCCAGTTCGCCGGCTTCTGCGGCTGAAGTGCCGTTGCAACTCCCTTCGCCGCTTTTGTCTCTTGAAGCCCCATCTGCCGAGCGGGAAGATTGGTTGGCTAGTTGCATGTCACCACCAATATTTCCTTTATCCTCCACGGAGAATTCAGAGCAGCTTCGAGACTCGTCGCCGGTGAACTGTGACCCTCAAAAAGATCAAGAGCCGCCAGATATTCTTCCAAGTCTTGAATTTGAACCAGAAAAAAAGGCATCCCCTCCTATCCCAACGTTAACCCCAGTCGTTTCTTCCCCGTCTTCGGTCACCGAACCTCCGCCTACATTGAAACCAGCTCTACCACCCAAGCTTACGCTGAATCAGCTCTGCAGCGCCATTCAGGCGAAACTGGCAGAATCGAAACTCAAGCCTCCTTCACCTCCACCGGCAACATTTCTTGAGCTCTCACAGCGCTTGGACGCCGCTGTCTTGTTTCATGATGCGCTGGAGAGGGGGGAATATGCCTCGATGGGTCTTGTGCCATCTAAGCTATTTAGAGTCGAAAACAATGACGATGACGGTGAGGTCTTCAATCTGCTAAAGTAGTTATTGCGACACTAATGTATCTCCTAAGACTGAATTACTTCCTGTTATGTAGATCATTGCTATGTATCTCCGATTGACCTCTAAGGTCTTTGTCACACAATCGAACCCCTTTCACGCTCTTTGTGTTGTCTCTGCCTCATAAGTTGTTGGACTCATTTCGCAATTGCACGCCCCGAATGCAGTCTTCGGATCTCGACTTTACGCGCGGAGGTTATCGGAAATGGTAATTCGCGGTGTATATGTAAAATATACAATATACATACACATCTAACTACTTGCAGCGCTAGCGCGGAAGCAAAAGGTGATACTACCACGCTCGTTCTCTTTTTTTTTTTTTTTTTTTTTTTTTTTGGTAGAGCGTGACAGGAGATGGGCAGTCCGCATAACGGTCCCCCATCCCCCTGCTAAGACGAGGGGATTGCACCCTCTAATGATACTAAGTTTTGTCATACCGCGGAGGAAATGCGTTCTCGCACTCCGCCCTTCAGGGCGGCTGTGTGGGGCTAGGTTGTCTCTCCTCGCTCAAACCTCGACTTGGCCTCGCACTTGGGCCCCTTGTCAGGTCCGGCTCCAGATCAACCCTACCCACTAAAACCCCCGCATGGTGTATCCAGTCATTTGGTAGGACGTGCTCGTCTTGTATGGTCCCAGCCCACGTCCTCAGCGCGAGCTCGCGGCTTAGGCGCTTCGCTTCAGGGATTCTCGGGTTGGTGAGTGCTATATCTAACTGCAAGCGCCGATTCAAGGCTCCGTGCCACCGTCGGCTGATTTCTCCTGGCGTGAAGGTCCACCCTGGATCGTCGGCTTTCCCTATCACCCTTTCACACCTGAGTCTCCATATGAGGTGCGCTGACTCCGTAATCACTATGTGGTACAGGCGGGAGGACCCTTGTGCTGTTTCCCCGTCTTCTGTCTTAACCGTGATCAGGTTGGCTCCCACTATCGTCCCCAGTGAGAGTTCAGGTTGCTGACCGATTTTCTTCCCTAAGATCTTCCTCGCCAGGGTCCACACGACGAGTTGTCCCGGCGTCTGACAAGATAGCAGGATGTGTTCAACTGACTCCACTCGTCCACAGTGGTGGCATTCGCTTCTATGCTCGTACCCTGGGATATTCAGCCACCACTTTCCGCATCGGAACGCGTCGTGTAGGACTCTCCATAGGAAGTATTTTATTTTCCTGCTATTTACTTTGTGCCTTACTGCCTTCCAGAGCGTCTGTTCTGTCGGCTCTATGTCCGTTTCGTCCTTGATGTCCGCGATGACCCTGCTCACCTGTCCCCTCGTGCTTTTCCGGGGGGTATAGGGCCTCCGCTCGGTCAGTGCCTTATAGACTGTTTTCTGGGTGGCTGTACTTATTTGAGCTCCTTCAAGTAGGAATTTGGCCGGATATTCATATTTATCCCCCAGCGGTAGGGGCATTTGGGCTCCTTCTGCCGCCAGCTTGTCCGCCTTTTCGTTTCCCTCTACGCCGGCATGGCCTTTGACCCAGCATAGCTCAGTGGTCGCGGACCTCGCACGACACCAGGCGATAATGGCCCTGAATAAGTCCTTGTTTCCTACCCCTATCCAGCCTCGTTCTTCCCATGCCCTTGCGTGGACTATTATACCGTCCACGCAGTATCTCGAGTCGGTAACGATTCGCAGGGGGGCTACTTTTGGTGCCGAGGAGACGGCATGCAGTATCGCTGTAAGTTCTCCGGTCTGGTTTGTTTGCTCTTGCCCTCGCACTCTTATCGCTGCATTCAGCCTGTTCCCCTCTGCCACCCAGACTCCAGCTCCGGCTCTCGCGTTTCTGGATCCGTTGCCTATGCAGGACCCGTCTGTGTACACAACCATCGTCTCGCGTTCTATTCGTCTGGTGAGGGGACGGTCCACTGGGTTGCGGCTTTGGTCTCCGTTGTCCGTAAATATCCTGAAGCATTTGGATAGGTCGCTCCGGACTGTTAGTGACGGGTCGTATAGCATCGGCTGGTCCGTCCCCCTCCTGCTCCTATTTGTCCTCTTGCGGTTTCTTGTCAGCGAGAGGCCGTCTGCTACAGTTTCGTGGCTAGGGTGCCACTTCGGGGAGAGGCTATCATACAGGGCCTTGGCTGTGTCATAGCATTCGTACGGGTTTGGACAGTTGTGGATTTCGCGCATCTTGGCGCAGAAGTCGCAACAATGTCGTTTTGGGAAATGCCTTGGGATGTCTCCTGCCGTCAGCTCACCATACTTCAGGAGGGTCCTGAGCTGTGCCACCGTGCGGATATGATGGCGTTGTCGGAGGCATTTGCTCGCCGACTTGTTGTGGAGGCCCCGAATCTCGTTACCTATTCCTAGGTGGAGCCAGATAGGGAGTTTTTTCTTGAGCCTAGGCCCCAGCTTTACTGCCCCGAAGCTGACTCCTGTCTTCTTTGCCAGGTTGATTAGTGTCTTCAGGTATGGTGGGAGGTTCGAGCTACTGCTCGCGTTCACGTTCCATGTCTGCAGGAAGTATTGGAGTTTGGACTCCTTGTCGTATCTCGGCCCGGTTCGGGTTGCGTTGAGTGCCAGTATTGCGTCCACTGCGAACGCCCACGCCGGCCTTGTCTTCGTGAGGTCCAGGAACGGTCTTAGCCAGGTTAGGGAGATCGCCTCCGCCCTGGACTTGATGTCCAACAGACCTATCCCTCCTTCGCTCGCCGGTCGGTATAGGGTGTCCAGTCCTACTGGTGGCGTCGAGGTGTTCGGCCAGAGGAAATTTCGAATCACTCGGAGCAGCTCCTCACTTACATGGCTCGGCATTCCTTGTACCTTGGTGAGGCATTGGATCCTACTTCCGATCTCCATATTGATTATTAGCTTCTTCCCGAAGATGGTCAAACCGGGTCGTGTCCATTCTTTCAGTCTCGCCTTTATTTTCTGTATTATCGGCAGCCATGGGGCTGTCTCGTCGATTTGGTTTCCAATCCAAACCCCTAGGACCCGGATCATGGTGCCGTCTTCTGCAATCCTTATCCCCGGTGGTATTCTTTCCCCTGATTTGCTGAACACCCGGTTTCTGGCTACAGTCTGGCGGAATTCCGCACTCCCGATTGGGATCACCTCTGTCTTTTCTAGGTTGAATTTTGCCTTGGACGCCTTGCACCAGCGCATCAGTATTCCTTGCATGGTCGAGTACTCGTCCTCCTCGGACAGGTAGACTGTCGTGTCGTCCGCGAAGAGTGTCGTGATCACTCTTTCCGCTCTCCCTGGAATGGCGTATCCCTTAAGGTCTGACGCTCTTAGCATGCAGGCCAGGGGCTCAATCGCCATGTCGAACAGCAGGCACGATAAGGGGTCCCCCTGTCTGACTCCCCTCGTAATTTTGTAGGTCTTACTTCTCACGCCATTGATTATTATACATGATCTCGCCGATTCATACAGCGAGCGTACAGTGCGTATGTACTCCTCCGGGGTCCCTAGGCCTTCCAGCGTACGCCACAGGTAGTCATGAGCTATCCTGTCATATGCCTTCTCTTGGTCGAGTGCGACAATTACTCCGTTTTCTTCCGTGGCCTCCGCGTAGTCCGTCATCACTCTGGCCAAGTTCGTCTGGTCAAAAATCGATCGGTTCGGGATGAAGCCTGCCTGCGCCGGGTGGACTACCTGGTGTATCCACACCGCAAGTTTCATGGACATCGCTTTGGTGAGTAGTTTATAATCCGTGTTTAGCAGAGTAATTGGGCGGTAGTTCGCTATCTCTCGTCGGTCGTTCTTCTTGTATATTGGAGCTATCCACCCTTCCGCAAAGGTGGAGTCAGGTGCGGCCCCATGGGCCTCTATGTCATTAAAGACCTGGCAGAAGATCTCCAGTATGTCCACCACCCCTTCTCGCTGTTCTTCCGTCGCATGCTCATCTTTGGCGATTGTTGTATGCTGCCGGTTAATCTCTTTCCAGAGCTCGTATGGTATTCCGTCAATGCCTGGTGCCCTTCCCACTTTACATAGCTTCAGGGCTTCCTCGAGGTCATGGTACGTGAGTCTCGCTTTCAGCGCGGTTTTTGCTTTGTGCTTGAATTTGCGTTCGATATGGTTCAGCACTCCTTCTATTTCTCGTTGGCGTTCCTGCGGGTCTGTGTCGGCTATGTCCGCATTCTGTATCTCGTCGTGGTACTGTGCCGCCGCTTTTGCCATGAGGTCCGACCGTACTATGTGTTTCGGTGGGTTGTACGGGTCATGCTCTGGGTGGCCTTCCGGGTGTCCCGACTTAGGATCGCGCATACTCATCATGATGTCCCGCGGTGTGGATGGTTTGTTCGTTCTCACCCAGTTCTTGTTGATTTGTTCCCCATAGATCCAGTCACTGGATGCTACAGCCTTCCTCGCCGTATTGAAGCGCCTCGCTTCCAGTTCCTTTATTTTGACCAGGATGGCTGCCGCCTCATGTCCCCGGTCTTCCTCTGTCTCGAAGAGCCGTTCGTTGAGTGTTTTCTCTCTCTCCAGTTTGAGTGCTGCAATACGCCTCGTTAATTTTGGCACGTTCTTTTTCGCCAGAGCTCTCGCTGTTTTAATGATGTCGTCCTTGAAGGCGGCGTATAGGGTCTGGGCGTTGTTCGTCGGTGAGCGCTGCTCCTGGGGTGGTATAACTCGCAGTAGGTCTCTCCCTTTGTCCACGACATATTTTCTGAAGCTGTGGTCAGCCATTACCAGCTTGGGCATTACCCATCTCCCCTCTCCTACGAAGGGGATCTTCTTATCAGTCAGCGACACTGATACCATCATATGGTCGGAGGGCACTCCCTCAACTACGTTCGTTTTCCAGTTCTCTGCCGTTTTTGCCAGGCGCGGTGCTAAGTACATTCTATCCAGCCTCGACATCGCCCTTCCTGCTTCCTGGCTGAAGGTGTACATCCGCGTTGTTGGGTACGTGTCTCTCCAAGCGTCCGTGAGGTTCATGTTCATGCATAGGTCTTGGAGGGCGTACCTTGGGCCGCTTGGGTCCTGTCTTGCCGGTAGGCGGTCAATTTTTTTGTCGACGACGTTGAAATCGCCCACCATTGCGTCCAACTCTGGTAAGTTGTTTGCTCCCCATTGCTCATTGAGGGTTCTCCAGAAAGTTTCATTTTCTCCGTGGTCGTTAGGGGCATATACATTTAGTATTCTCATTGTGACTACTTTATGCCATATGAGTGTGATCAGCAGTGCTCTACCCGGCACGATTTCCCTGACCGTTACTTTCTCAGCATCCAGCCTCTCTTTGTTTACTACGAAAGCTACGCCCCTCGATCCGCTAGCCCTGTCTGGGGGTTCGGAGTGGAGAATCATCAGTCTTTTTCCAAAGAGGGCATGGAGGTCGTCCACGTGTGATTGCGTTAGGTGTGTCTCTTGCACTGCTATGAGAGCGAGTTTCCTTTCTCTGACGATTTGGTTTATTTTGTTCAACTTCTCGCTGACCGTTGTGCCTGGGGCCGTGGCGCCCCTTCCTTTCATATTAAGGGTGGCAATTTGGATGGTCGCTGCTGTGCGGCGCTTGTTCTTTTTCTTTGCTGGGGTTCCGCCGCTTTCTCCCCTGCTGGGGTCTTCCAGGGGGTTAACAACCCCTGTACCTGCAGTGGGCTCAGCCGCTGCACGTTGGTTGTGTGTGAGTGGTTGGGGTGGAGTGAGGGGGTAAGGAGGATGGGGAAGAGGAGGAGTAGGAGTAGGAGTATGGTTGACTTGCCCGTCGCCGAACTCTCCGTGACCTTCATCGGCAGGATTCACGGCGGGCAGAGAAAATCTGCCTCTGGTCTCGGAGAGGCTGATCACCGTGCCGTTGTGCTGTACCGTAGGTATTTGTAAATTTGTAGTTTGTAAAGGATTTGGGCGGTCGACCTAAATAGGCTGTGTCCACTCACCATACGACCGTTAGGTGAGTGTGAGGACGTATCCGGCGTTCCTCCCGTGCTGGGTGGGGCGTCCGTTCCCTCCAGCACGTGGGTCTCGCCGCGACGGGCGTGCCTCCCCCGTCTGGGTGTGGGTTCTTATGATGACCGTCCGGCTTTCCTGTCGCCAGGAGCATTCCTCCTGGCCAGTATATTTGGGCTTTCCGGTCAGCACCAGCTATTACGTTGTGAGACAGTATGTATGCCTGGGAGGTAGCGGACTATGACTCTGGTGCGGTGCAGTCATCTCCTCCTGGTTTCCCAGTTTGTCGACCCTACGTTGCTTGTACTCACCAGCGTTGGGGCTTCCATTGGTTGGCCTCCTTTTTTCGGTGTGCCAGCCTAGTGATTGCGCAACGTTTCCGAAGTGTACAATAGCGGATGTACTACAGGTTACTGAGTAGAGAGGAGCGAAACGGTGTGCCACTTTAGGCTCAGACTGTAGGTAGGCTGTCTACTGGGTTCATGATCTCCCCCTGCCGCTCTTGCCTCTGTCGCCCCTGCTGCTATTTCCCCGTCCTCGACCTCCTCTTCCTCCCCTGCCCGGTTTGGCGTCGTCCCTCGTGCTTCCCATCTGGACGGTGGAGAACGACAACGGTGGGGGGCGGGTTGCCTTCGCCTCCGGCTGCTTCTTGACTTGCGGTTTGCTTTTCAGGTCCTGGTCGTAGAGCCAGCCTCTTTCCGTGATTATAGGGCAGATCGCGGTCGTGTGTAGTTTGCTTGTGCAAATCCCGCAGATCCACCCCGGGAAAGCTGTAATATGCATGCCTAGAAAGGGATCTTTGAAGCTTACCTTCATGGCGTGGTCTCTGAACTCTCGCCATTGGGCGATGTCGTGCGTTGGAGGGTCCATGAAGATGTGAGCTGCGCGAGTCGCCTCGCCTCCATCCGATCTCGGCGCGACAATCCTGACTCCTAAGGATCGGCGAATTTTTGCTATCGCTTCGTCTGTCGTGAGCCTGCCTCCGAGGTCCTGTCCCTCAATAATCCTCTTGAGGACGGCGTTGAGATTGCCTTTATCGAAGGACCGGTTTACCAGCGCGTGTACCTGGTCCGCCGTAGCGCCGCCAAAGCCGTTGATGCTCCCTAGTAGTGAGTCGAAAACGGGGAAATTTGGTGAGAAAAACAGAGTTCCCTCCTTCGTCGAGATGCACCCTCCGAAACTAGTTGTGTTGTCGAAGTAGGCCTGGTCGATGTTGTACACGAGGAAGTTGTGCGGCGGATGTCTGTTGCCAGAGAAAGGTGCGATCGCTGCTGGTGCTGTGATTCGCGCGTCCTGTGGGAGTCCTATCGTCCGTTTCAGCAGTGACAGGATCTCTTCCTTCCTGGCTTGTTCCGTTGCCGCAGTTGGGCAGCCGCGCCCAGCTTGCCGCACAAGAAAAGAGTGGCCCATCGTCTCCGGCCAGCCCTCCATCTGCTCGTTGTCGAGGTTATCGTACGCATAGCACGGGTCGTTACCCCGCGGGAGCTCGAAGTCCTCCGTCGGGAAGGAGAACTCTAGTTCGTGGATCTTGGTCGTGGTAGGCTCGTGGGTGGGGAGTGGTTGCGTGATCACTTGAGGCATCTCGTCGTCGACCGTCATCTCAGCGTTTGGCTCTTGGCTTGGAGTGGTGGCGTGATTGCTCGCTCTCTCGGAGTTGTCGTCCGTTCTCCTCTGGCTGGCGCCCACCGCCCCCTCGGCTCCCACTTCTCCGTCTCGCTTCCCGCCTGTGGTGTGATCTTCTGTCTCGGGCGTGGTTCGGTGGTGAGTGGCTGTGGCGATTGGAGTTTCTCTGTGATGCTCGCGGCCGGGAGCTGGCTGCGTTTCTGCGTGGGTAGGGGCTGTGTCTATGATGGCGCTGATATCCAGCTCGTCTAGATTTTCCACGTCTCCCCACTCTGGGTCCTCGTTCGCGCCCCCGCCTAGTTCGCTGTGTAGCTCGCTAGTCCTGCGGTCCTGTCTGCCTCTCGCCCTGTGTCCCGCTAGAGGAGAGTCTCTGCCGTCGTACGGAGTTTCTCCCCTCCGTGACTTCGGCGAGGGCGTGTTAAGCCTTGAGATGAGTCCTTCCTCCTGCGGCCTCCTTGTCCCACGAGGGTGGAGCTGTTGTGGTGTTAGTGAGTGTCGCGCTGTCCTCTCGTGTGTGGTAGGTTCGTACCTCTCCTTTCCTCGCTGCTTTGCGTGGCTTGGGCGCCCTCAGGCGGTTTTGCGGGATGGGACCCGTCTCAGTGTCTGCTATCTATTGTATATGGGAGGGGCGTCAGCTTTCCGTGAGGCTGCATTTTGAGGCTAGCCTTACCTTCGGGGGAGGGTAGTCTGCTTCGTTGCTGAGGGTATGGTCAGATTGCCCCAGTACCTCGAACCTGTTCTGTGACGTGATGGTGTCGCCGCCAGGATATACAGGTGGGTCGTCTCTTCCCTGAGCGAGTCTCGCCCTCCCAGCCTTGGCCCCTTTCAGCACTGGGCTGAAGAGGCTATCTTCGCAGCTGGGGGTTTGGACTCCCTGGCTGTTATCTTTGCCTTCGCCCTCCGACTCCGGCCCCGATGCGAGCGCCTCCTCAACGAGCTGGGGAGGCTTGTGCGGCGCAGCTGAGAGCGGGGTCAGCAGGGTTTTCTCGGCCGTCGCGTTCACCATGGACTTCGCCTTCTCCTTCACCTCCTTGTCTCCCGCTAAGGCCTTCCGCTCCTTCTGGGAGGCGTTACGCGCCTTCCTCTCCTCGGCTGCCAGTTGCGCTGCGACGATTGGAGTGGGGAAATCAGTCTCGTTGATGGGACGAGGCAACGCGGGCGGAGTTTTGTTCCAGACGCTTTGCATGGTGTTGGCGTTGGCGTTCGACGTTTGTTGAGACATGGATATACTGTGGTGAGTTTATCATTTACTGTTTACAAGCTGAGTTTGTCGAGGTGGAGCTTGCTTACCGCACGCTTTTAAACCTCCTCCCTGGTTCTCCGTCTCTGCGCTGATACCGTTCCGCTTCCAGGCCCCATTGTCATGGTTCCTGGTCCTCACCCTGTCTAGCTCGTGTTAGGCCAGGGCTCCTGGGCGCGTTGGGCGAGGGCGGGCGGGCTTGTTTGTGGGTGGGGATCGAGTTGATCTCGCGCTGTCTGCTATGAATGCTGAGTTGTCTCACGCTGTCTGCCATGGATGCTGAGTCTTGGCTTAGGCTGAGCGGGGAGGGGGAGGTGGGCGTCCTCCTGCCACTTGAAAGCGTGGGGCTTCTTTTCCTTATTATTTTTTCTTCCTCAATTTGGGTTAGCGTGACCGACCCTTATTATTTTTTATGCCCGTCGCTCTCTTTAGCTCTTTTTTCAAGGCGCATTCCTTCAAGTACCTTCCAAGAATTGTGCCTTGCAGGGCGGGTGTATGCTATTCGAGTCATTATGTACATGTGGGTCATGGGCCATTCTGGACGTTTGTCGTGGGCGGGGCGTATTCTGCGTGCCTGTTACGGCGGTAAGCTTTATGCTGTCTTAGCTCACTCCCTCTGTCGCTACTCCGACCACGTGTGGGTAGTCGTCTCCCGCACGTTTCTCTCGCCCAACTCGCTGGTCGCGTTTGCGTCCTGCGTGACGTTTTTGCCTTGGATGCGCAGGAGTTGGTGGATCTTTGATTTGAGGCGGGCCAGAACTGGGGCTGGGGAATAGTCGTCCGCGTCAACGATGATGAAAGCCGACTTGCCTCCCCTTTTGGGTATTGCTGAGAGGATTAGTCTATTTTCCCGTGTTCCCGTCTGGCCCGTAATTTTGTACTCGTGGTATCGGTTGTTCGGGGATTGGAGGGTGCACCTTGTTCCGGGGGCGAGTTTTCTCATTGGGCTGCGGTGGATTGACCACGTCGGCCTTCCGTAGAGATGGGTGAGGAAGACGTCCACATGGGCTGGGAGGGCCTGTTTTAGGAGCGCCCGGATTTTCGCTAGTAGGGATTTTATTTCGTTCCCGGGTCCGGACGGCGCTGGGTCTGTTGCCGCTGCCTGCATGGCATGGCTTGTGGGTAAGAGGCATGTGGTACGGGTGTCGTCGGTCTCTTACCTGATTGGTTTCTCCCCTTTTTCCCCCCTTTTCGCCGTCTGCCTCCACTGCTCCTCTGTCATCCATCTGCTCTTGGGTGACTGACATGATCAGCGACGATATCGTGAGTGGAATGCGAGGGAAACTGGGAGAGCGTAGGCTTAGGACGCTCTCGTCAAATTCATACCAGGCCTCACTCTCCTCAATCGTGGAGAGGTGGTGGTGGGACGAGGGGGCAGGGGATGGTTGGCATGATGTGCAGGTTGGGTCGTTTTCCTTTGGGATGTCGTCAGTCAGGGTCTCTTACCATCCCTTGCTTTAGAAACCTGAAAGCTTGGTTGCTTACCATCGTTTGCCCGGGGGTTGAGGGCATTCTCCGTCTGCCTGGGAGGGTTCTGGCTCTCCTGCAGGGGGGTTGTTGTGGTGGAGGATTATAACGCTTTCTACAGGCGTCTTCATGGAGAGAGGGCGGGCATATGTTATGGCATTTTTGGCATGTACGTAACGTTCCTTGAGTTGCAGGCTCAGGAACGTTTGCTCGCCTATTGTTTTCTGTGGCATGTATTATGCATATGTTCTGAGCGGGTATTGCTTAGGTGACGAGGTGCGTTGAGTTTGCCCTCCAGTTTTCCGTGTTTGGGCACTGGCACGTTCTTTGTGGGCTATTCGGTGTCATGGGTTTGCTCTTTTCCACCTTGGTTTCCTGCCATGTTGTGCTTCCCCGGTGGTGCGGTTCTCGTGGATTCTCGGCTGTCCTTGCTTCCCCGTTCCAGCGGGCGCTCCTCCCGCGATTTCCTCGGTGATTTATTTATTTATTTACTTACGGTCTATTTGTTTGTGTTTTTGTGTTTCGTTAGCGCTGGTGCTCGTCGTCGTCCCCGCTGTGGGGTCGCAGAGCTCATGGTTCTCTTTGTCGAGCCAGTTCGCGTTCCGCTCAATAGTCCTGTCTGTCGGATCCTTGGATCGTGTAGGGTTTGGACCAAAGGGCTAGCTTTTCCGCCCTATTGGTTGGGGAATGCTTACTTATTTTCTCAAGGCCTCTCAGTCAGCCCGGTCTTTCGCTGCTGTTGTCGTTTTCGCTTTTATTCTCATATGCTCGTCTTAAGTCAGTGTCGGCCTAGCTGCAGCGTGTGGTGTTCTTTGGGGGGTTAGTCCCATTCTTCTTCGCCCCAGCTATCAGTCTGTGTTTAACTGTCCCGCTTTCGGGTACTTTCGTTCATCGTCGTTTAAGACTGCTGCTATACGCGATTTTGTGTTGGAGGAACCTTGAGTGTAGGTTCTCTACACTCCATAGCTTCCGCTATGCTCTTCTAGAGGGGTGCTCTAGTGTCCGGGAGCCCCTGGGGGCCCCCGTGGCATTTTGCCTATAAGAGATGGTGGTGGTTCCTCCCTCGCTCAACCCCTACCACGCTCGTTCTCAAGCCTTACTCTTATCTAAATGAGGGCCACACGAGGTCCTTGCACGCGGCATTATAGCCTAACTTGAGGTTTTTGAATCCTTTAAGGCTTGATTACTGACCACAATGACCTCCCCTTCCCTCCCCGTCGCAGGACCCTCACAACATCCAAAAGCTTTGGCTTTGTCACCCTTGCAGCCATATTTTCCTGAGCCACATAGCAGCCTAAAAAGACCCTCGAAGCGCAGGACACTACCGGAAGCGGCGAAGGCTATTCTATCAAGTACGTTGATCAGTTCAGCAATTGTTTCATCCATGCGGGGGTGTGTGATGGCCAGTTCTGACGTGTTTCGTCTTTAGATTACTATGCGAGTGTATCTGAAAATCCGAACCTGGACGAGAGGAAGGAGCTTCTCCCACAGATCATCAGCATCCCTGGTGCAGAGTGGTACACGCTGGTGCACATCAAAAAGTGGTTTGCATCCCGCAAGTGCAACAGATTTGGTGCAAAAAGGCACGAGTCCAGACATCGTGACGAAGAAGAGCAGAGCAGGGTATCGATTTCAGAGACAGACAAAATTCGTACGTTGTGTGTGGCCCTGTTAGTATCGTCTTACAGCCACTGATTCCTTTGTGTAATTTCGCATAGTATGGCCTTCTCTTACAGCAAGCAAGATAGACAAGCTTGCGATTCTTTTGCGCGAAACTCCGAAGCCTAGTGTCACTCATCTTCAAGTATGGGGTCGCTCCTTGGACGCTCAATTATCGCATTTGCAAAATTGGGTCGAGCTGAACCAAGCTCAGTCAAAGCATGTGAGTGGCTTCATAGTCAAATCAATGGAGATTTTACCAATCATTGCAGATATCAACCAAGCATGTCTTACACCCTCGTCACCCGGAGTCTGAGCATGCGCTCAAGCCACATACAATACCAACTCCTGAAAGCACCGCATCTCCAGAACCACCGAACAGCAAACCATACTCTACATCACCATCAATAGGGCCCACTATTCTGTACCAGCAAACATACTCCAATTATGGCGTGCCTGCCCATGTAGGCTCTAGTGGCACATTGCCCCATCATTCACAAGCCTTCGCCAGTGTACAACCTTCTGCAACGGTATCTCACACTCTTCCCAATACGCCAACTAGCCCGCCGACGCCGTCTCCTTTTTCTCCGGTCGTACCTCCACAAACCGCCCATCCGCAAACTAACGCTTCTTTTGCCTCTTTCACAACGTCTAGCATCTCAACAGCTACAGCAGTCGCACGTTCACGGTTACCGCCCAATATCCCGACTCCACCAGTCGTGCGGCAACAACAAAAAGCTCAACCATCCTTGACAGAAGGCTCGTCGTCGACGCGAGCACCGTCTGTGTCTGTTACAGATCGCTCGGACTCGCCTAAAGTTCTACTACCCAAGCCGTTTCAAGAATCGCACACCGTTCCCAACAAGCCTGCCAGCCCTACTCCTTCATCTCATGTCTCTCCGTATGCGCAGCTGCGTCATTTCCCTACACAATCGTCTACAGCACATTCAGCAGAGTCCGGCATGCCAGCACCTGCAATTGGAGTGCGCCTACGGTTCTCGTCGCCCATTGCTCCGACCGACATCCCTCCAACAGTGTGGCAAAAAAAGCGAGGAAGGCGAGACTCAGCGGGGAGTTCTGCGCCAGTTTTGCCTATTGCAGCACATTCAAGCTCACCCAGAGCAAGTGAAGCCCAGCCTTTTGCAAACACCACTCCTGTGGCTTTGGCTCTGGCTCCTGCAGTTGAGGTGACTCCTGTAGCTGTACTTCCTCCTTGTCTTCCTCCCTCTACTACATCGACATCGGCACAGCCTCCCTCCACACAAAGGCTGTTATACAAGGCAATTCAAAAAAAGTGGGCGGAATTGCAATCCAAGCCACCTTCTCCTCCTCCGCAGACGTTTCTTGAGCTCGAGCGGCGCTTGGACCCCGTGATGAAGTTTCACGATGCACTTGAGCGGGGAGATTATGCACCTATGGGTTTCGTGCCGTCTACACGGTACAGAGGCGAGGGTGAGGTTGAGGATGATGACGATGAGTTGATGGACCTTGATGATGGTGAGTATTTGCGGCTGTTGGGTTATCACAGCCCTTAACGTCAAATCTCCTCCCAGAGTGACCTCATTTCTGCTACACCTTTTGTAATACCGCAGCAATCGCTGCCTCCCATATTTTCCATGAAACTTCAGGATCACGCTATATCTTGGTTGATATCAAATTGTGCTCATTGTTTTGCTACCTGCTACCAAATCTGATACTGTACAGCTTTGAACCGATGACATATGCATGTACCGTCAATTAATTTAGAAATAATAGTCGGGAAGCGTGACAGACGCGACGCGACAGCTGTGACGGTACGCGTTTTATCAATACAGGTTTTTCATCTACCTCTCCTGCAATCATCAACTTCACGAAGCTCACGTATAATTGCTCTCTGCTCGAGTGCGGGAGCGTTTACCAAGGCACTGCTGGTTGGTTAGAGAACATTTGATGTCACGCGACGTTATACATTTCAAAAATGGAAGCACGGGAAAAAACTAATGTGACATGGCGTGCGTCCCCGTAGCACCTCCCCGTCGACACAACATACTGCCAACGATCCAATCCGACGTCAAGACATGGAAACGATAGTCATTCCAGCGTATCCTGGCCCTGATACCACTAGGCATGCGTCCTCCGAATTCTTCCCTATCTTGGACGTTAACTCGGCGCATAATAACACACCCTCTACATCTCCACTCTCCCATCCAATATCAGAAGGCACCGTCTCGAAACCGACAAAGCAGGAGAACGTTGGAGGAATCATGGAGATAAAAGTCCGACCCAGAAGACGGCTGCCTCAGGAGGCAAGCATGGTGTTGCAGCGTATGTTCCTGGACTCACTGAGGTGCCAAATGGTGCCCTGCAAGCTTACAAGTGTTCTCTTCGCAGATTATTATGAGAACATCTCTGCTGAGCCTGCTCTGCTGGAAAGGAAAGATCTTCTGGCAGTCATACGCTCAATTCCTGGTGCGGAGTGGTACACGACCGCCAACCTGCACCGTTGGTTCAAAGGGCGAGGGAGGCTGAGTGTACGGGGTGGGTCAGCAAGCAAGCAGCCCAAGAAAGAGAATAGAGGAGCGTCGCGCGATATGCCCGCTTGTGAAGATAAACCAGTCACCACTGCAAATATACGTACGCATAGTCTTCCCTAGTATGTGCGATGCATATAAGCGTTAATGACGGCATTTTATCCAGTATGGCCCACACTCGACGCATTGAGGATATCCAAACTCGCAGTGCTGACTCGTGAAAACCCTCAACCGGACGCTGCTGTGCTTCAGGTGTGGAGCCGTGCTCTCAAAGCAGAAGTAGAAGATGTATACAACTGGGTGCAGCTGAACGGTCTGACACCAGCAGTGAGTCATTTGCCGTGTGTCGCGCCAGGTCGACTGCTAATCTCTCGCATTCATAGTCTGTGAAGCCCCCTTCAACCCCGGAGCCTACCAGTCCTTACCCGAAAGTTGAGATGTACTCGCCCACGGAGTGTGTTGCCATGCTTCCTCCAGAATCGCCGGTGGAGAGAAAACCGTTTCTCCCAGCGGTCGACCTCATGCATTCGTCGGTAGCTCGAGCGCAATCAAACGCTTTCAGTCAGGATGATAACAGCTTTGGAGGTGATACAGCTACAGAGGTGCTTGCCGTTTACATGCCTCCCTACAAACCAGGAAGCTTTACGTCTCAGCCGCCTGCGACACCAGTGGCCGTACCAGTCGAGTACTACTCCCCTCAGAACCCTACCTCGCCGTTACCAGCGTCCGCTGAACCAACGGTCCCTGCGACGGTTGTGACTGAGGCTCAAACAATGTCGTCAAAACACACTGTCTCTATCCCTACGAAGCAAGAGCCGCGGAGGCACTTCCTCGCAGAGCTCGCGACATTCGTCGAGGAAAGGGTGTCATGCACTGCATCTCACGAGATGGTCCTGCAAGACTTCAACCGAAACGTACAAGCCAGCGAAGCCTTCTTTGAGAAAATCAAAAGCGGCGCATACAGCTCTCTAGGTCTGGTTTTCTGTGACGTTGAACCTGAAGACGCCAAGGTAACTATTAATGCATACCATTAATCATTACGTTATATTTTTGCAGCAGCAATTCAGCTGCGATACTTGCGTTGTTCGTTCATGCATATACGATATTTGCCACCCTGCACTGCGCTAGTCTTATACTCTCATTCCCTTCATAATTGGTATTCGTTTACTCATAATTGTAGTTACTTTGCGCTCGCTTTCCAATCGCGCTTCGGCCGCAGTTGTCTTTTCCTTTTCTCATTTGTAGCAGATCGCCTTTTCGCTCTCATACAGCAGACACATACTGTACAGTCTAAACGAATAACGCGCCGCACTTTTCTTTGCAGATGATGGGCGCCTGCTGTCACTACTAGTACTGTGTATTCGTTGTCCAAGTCGTGCGAGGACATCAGCGCACTTTCACAACTGCCTTGATGGTCCCAGTTGGTGGTGGCTCGACGGAACAGGCGTTTGGCCATCTCATCCTCAGCTCCCATGCATGGCTATCCTGGTCATTGGCGGCGTAGGCTTCCTGCCATTCCTCACTTGGTTGCGGGAAAGGTCAGACCATCAGTCGTGCTGCACACAGCATCTCCTGTGCACGGTTTGCCATCGGAGATCTATGACGAGGTCAACGAAATTGGTACGCGGGACGTTGTTTCAGGGTGAAGACTGGGACGAAGATTCGAAGAAGCTTGATTACACGTCGTCTACGGGCGGCGTTTGCACTGGGGCGCCGTTCAACGTCATCACCGAGGACCAAGTTCAGATTCCGAAGCAAGGCTATGATGCGTACCATCATACGAAGGCTTGGGGCGAAGCGATCGTCTTGGACGCAGGCAAAAAGAATGGTATTGCAGTTGGCGTACTTCGTCCATGTGGAATGACTGCGTTCAGTTATATTTGGTGTACTTGAACGAACGCATTTCCTGACAATGGTTCCCAGAGAACGCGATAAGCAGCTGTTCTGGCGTCTAGCCGAAATCGTTGAGAAAAAGCAACATACCGTACAAAATCGGCGACAGTACCAATCTCGTGGATTATTGCTATGTTGGGAACGTCGCTGAGGCGCATATACTCGCCGTCGACCGCCCCTTGTCACAGCCAGATACCGTCAACGGTCAAGTATTATGCATCACGAACAACGAGCCGGTCCCCATGTGGGATTTCTCCCGTAAGATTTAGAGAGAACTCGGGGATGACGGTAAAGGCAAGCTGACGAAGATCCCAAGTTTCGTAGGCCTTGTCATGGCGTTCATTGGCGAGACGTGGTGCGCTATCACCCGCGCGAGCACGCAATTCACGCCATTCAGCATCCGTTTTTTGACACCTACTCATTGGTACAATACCAATAAGGTGTGCTTTTCTCTCTTCACCGAGCGATCTATTTCTGACATGCGGGGTTTTAGTCAGGCACAGAAGTTGTTAGGGTATGAGCCCAAGGTTTCCCTTGACGAGGGTATTCTGCGTACTTTGAAGGTAGTACTTCCATATAATTGTTTATCATGTAAATCACTAAAGGCGCATTGCTTGTGGTGGTTCAAGGAAATTGGGACCTGGGAGCACGCGGAGAGAATGAAGTCCAGGAGAGATTAACGGTTCCATGCTTTCGGATATTCATGACTTACTCTCTTCGATTTGTTGAATTATCTTCAGACTCATTCGTCCGCTATTGCGTGAACAATCATCTTCAGCTACGACGTTTTCGTGAAACTGACGATCAGGCTCAAGCGTTCACTGCGCTGGCTTGGCCGAGTGCGACATTCCGCACTGCTGACAGTGGAACGCACAGGTCACGACGTCATCTGTGGTCCCTCAAACGCGAGGTATAACCGCCTCTCGCTGTGGTACACTGTCTTGCGGATGTATACCGGTCGGACAGGCCCGCACACTTGTCTTCGCGGATGCTCGTCGGTTTGCGTTGGCCAAGCCGATCTTTCCATGATATCACCTCTATCAATCTGCATGTGGACAACTGCATTTAAGCTTGACGTTCCATAGGCACAGGGCTCTCAAAAGTTATACGCAATGAAGGTAAAGATCCGTTGGAATACAGAGACCATATTGTCGCGGACCGTTCAACTCAGTAGGTATGTCTAATGACCGATGACTTCCTGTCAAGCTGACTTGCAGTTTAGCCGTCGATTTTGCACAAACGACTGGTCTACAGGATATAAGAAGCGGGTGCTTCCAATTGGCAGTTGCAGCACCTCAAGTTTTGTACGCAAACATGAAGGCTACTCTCTCCGCTCTGCTCCTAGCTGCCTCTGCACACTTGATCTCTGCGCACTGTGAGTACTGGTGTGATATATGCGAAGGGTTGTCCGCGGATAACCTGAGACTGCTCTCGCATAGACACTTTTCCGGACTTCGTGGCGAACGGAACGTACGACATATCATCGCGCGACTGCTATCCGCCATGCTGACTTCCTTGCTCGCACTTTCAGCACGTCTACCGACTGGGAATATGTGCGAATTACTGCGAACCACTATAGCAATGGCCCAGTCAGTAACGATCTTTCTCTAAACGATACACCCCTCACAACGTCTCTAGGTGACAAACGTCAACGATCCTGAGTTTCGCTGCTACGAGCTTGACTTGGTCAACACAGCGAGTGAGACGGGTACTGCGACGGTTGTAGCAGGTTCCAACGTTGGCTTCCACGCTGACGCCGTCATGGGTCACCCCGGCGTACGTTCCTCGCTACATACAATTCATGATAGACATATCTTGCTCACGCGGGATCAATCACGCAGTACTTCTCAGCATACATGACCCCAGCCTCTCCCGCCGCCAACTCTGAGCAGGCCGGAACTGGCAGTACCTGGTTCAAGATTTGGGAGTGGCCACCGAGATACACACCCACCACTGGCTTGATTTTTGATTCTGAAAGTACGGGTTAAAAAATGTAGCTTCTACAACTTCAGGCTGACCGTCCGTGCTTTTGGTGACAGATATCCAGGCGGTAAATTTTACCATTCCGAAGACTCTCCCGAACGGTCAGTACCTCATCCGCGTTGAGCAAATCGCGTTGCACGTGGCGAGCACGTACCAGGGCGCACAGGTAACGCATTGCGTTTCGCACGTGTGTAGTCGTCGTGCCCATTCTGTCTGTACAGTTCTACATCGGCTGTGCTCAAGTAAATGTAATCGGCGGAGGCAGCGGCACGCCTGGACCGACCGTCGCCATTCCCGGTGTTTACACTGGATACGAGCCGGGTATCTTGATTGTACGTCCATCCTCGACGTTATGGAAAGACGTGCTCATGCTCGCGCACACAGAATATCTACAACTTACCATCCAACTTTACCGGTTATCCGTCACGTAAGTACCCTTTTGCTCATCACATTCCACCAATACTAGGTCTCAAGCCCGTTTTATACACAGCTGGCCCTGCCGTCTGGACAGGCTGAACTGGTCAAAGGTTCACAAAGCGTACATTTGATATTGGGAGGCGTTGCAATAGGTATTAGCTACAGGGTTCTGAAACTTTGTACATGTTGTTTTCTTGCGCATTCGCCATTCTAAATCCGTACGACAATGAACGGCACCTGTGGAAGAAGAATCAGCAACAGTGCCAGATCTCAGAGAATGAGCACAAACCTCTACGTCTTCATAGTCTGCATCGTTAGCCATGACCTCGACAATGAGATGCTTCACGTGAGGAGGGATGGGCTTCTTGCTAACAGTCTCGACGAGCTTGCTAAACTTCATAGGCAGCCGTTCTTCGCTCTACAGCTAGCATGTTAGCCCTCTTATCCCATCTTGCAACAACCAGCCACCTGACAAACCTTCTTTTTGCCAACGAACGAACTCCAAAGCATGCTCACACCCTGGCTGACCATGCTGATCTCAAGTTGATGCTCCTTCTTGAACCAGTCGATGATCTCCTTGAGCGTGGGATCGCCAGGAAAATCGAAGCGATCCCATAGCGTCCATTCAGTGGTACCATACTTGCTTTTCTGCGCAGCGATGGGCTCAGAGAATCCAAAGAACGGTAACGCGAGGTTAACGAAGCCATTCTTGTAGGCCTCGAGGTTCCTCTTGCCGTCGATCACCTGGGGAACGATTTGATGGAGCTGACCTATTCTAAACGGCCGGACGTACCTTGTAGAGCTCAAGACACACGAGACCAACAATCAGCGACGTTGTTGTGGCGATCGCGGGGATGATCTTGCCAGCGATCTGTTTCGTCGTGTGACGGTCAGCTGGGTTAATGTTGTAGTTTGCAGCACGGAGGTTCGATGCGGCAGTAATGAAGTCAATGTGGTGGTTAGTATCGTCATCCTTTTCAAACTCGACAGGATTGAGACGATAGCCGACAAGTGAGGAGGGCGAAGGTAGTTGTTGGATCAAGTTCGCTTCATCTCCAGAAGCTACAGAAGATATCAACGAACAAGTCACCATATTCTGAATGTCTACGCACCAGCATTCGGATCGTTCTGCAAAGGCTCATTGTCATTAATCTGAACCTGGACGCCGCTCTTGGGGGTGAATTCAGGAACCACCACGCTTTCAGCGACCTTCTTGTAAACAGCAGGGTCAGCCTCGCCACGCAGACCGTAGTTGAAGGCGTGCAGATTCGCAGCTGCAATAATGTACTGCAAGTGGGTCGGCTGGCAGCAAAGTTGCTTGAGAGGTATGATTATCACTACGCGCACAAGTACGTACATTGCTCGAGTCAAAAGTCAATGCGTCGGGAGCGCGTTTGGGACCGCTCCAGAATGGTTGACCGGTGCTTGTGAGGGCATCCTTCGGCAAGCTGAACAAGAGCTGTCGGATGCTGTTGTTGAACTTTTCTTCGAACTGCAAGCGAGCCCAAATAATGCACTCTTCAAAGGTCAGAGGCTTGTTGGTGACAAGATAGGAGACAATTTGTTCAATCTGCTCTTTCGATTGGCCCGAGTACTTGAGGTTGTTCTCTAGGAAGTTCGGCTCAGACAAGTAAGAGTTGACGGATTGGGCAGGCTTGATGAAAAGATTATCAAATTCTTGCCTCGACCACTGGAACAACACGGTTAACATGGCCAAACAATAGACGCATCAGACGAGTAGAATCACCTCGATTGTATGCGCGATGGCATTCGGGAAATTTTTGACGGTGCAAGAGGGAGTTTCCTTCTCCGGAGGGTCTTGTGAGGATGCGTACGACTCGGTCAAGTGAGGGATGATAACTTGAGTGTTGCCCTTTGTCCCAAGCGTGCCGGACTCGAGCAATGGCTTGAGGAAGAAGACGCAACGCTGATCCATGTACAGACGAGCTTTGACGTTATCGAGCGCGTTTGTGACACCGTCAATGTTGGCGAAGAAGTCATGAGAATAGACATCTTGAGGAAGTATTAGAATTGAGGGAAATAGATCACAAAACAGAACGTACTCTCAGTATCAGGGCCAACGGGCTCCTGCCTACTCGTGATCTTTCCCTTCAAGTCGGGATTCATTTCTGACACGGCGGCTGCAGCAACCTCGGCCTTGAACTTTCCCAAGTCTTTGGGCCTGAAGAGGAATTGTCGGTTCAAGTTGCTCTTCTCAATGGTGTCGAGGTCAGTGACATAGATAGCACCCTTAGGTCCAGTTGCAAGACCGAGCATGCTCCAATTCTTGAGCATCTCACAGCCGATGGCACCCGCGCCGACCAGGAATTGGCGGTGATTGGCAATCTTTTCCTGGAACCTTTTGCCAAACACTGCAATTTGGGGATCATAGCGTGTTCCGGTAGTTTGGCAGTCAGCTTCGGTCGGAAGCTCGTCAGGTAGTGACTCCAACGAATCAAAGTACATATGTTGGAGCATGGGGTGGAATTTAGCTGAACACGCTTTGAGGACTTCTTGCGCGACGAAGCCACCAATGACGGCGTTTACTGGCGCGAGATCTCCAGACGCCTGATAGGATAGCTCAGACAGCACTTTCTCGTCAGCATCAGCGTCGAGATTCTTAGCTAACGCGACAAGCTTGCTGGCATCCGCAGAGTTGCGCGGACGAGGAAGTCGTCGTTCCTCAGTATAGAACTGAGAAAGTGCTTGGAAACCTGCATGCAAGGTAGACGGACGATCGAATTTGGCGAAGTCGGTGATGAAGAACTCTGGTGATTGCAAGGATTCGCGAAGGGATTTCTGTCAGCAAATCACAATGCGTGAGTAACTTATCACTAATACAAGTTATGAACGTACGAATTGAAGGACCTTGGGCATCTTGACTTGCGTGAAGATACCGCCGGATTCATACTCGCTGAGGCCAGTGGTGTCGCCAATAGAGAATGTGTAGGGGCCTTTGACAGAGATCTTGCGTGGCTCGCAGCCATTCAACGCGGTCATGCCTTGTACCTCGGCGAACGTGACAAAATCTCCGTCTTCGAGGCCATGACGAGCCTCATCTAGACAGGTAACGACGGCCTCTTTCTCCTGTCAAAGTACATTCAGCTGTTCCGTCCGTCAACAACTGAAGTGAGGAGTGACCTTGTCAATTGATACAATCATGCCCGATAGTGGCTGTTCTCCTGTCGGATCGACACAGGTAAACTTGGGACCAAAGTCATTGAAAACAGACCTTCGACATACAGCGAATGTGAGACACAGCAAATATCCTGATAGTGTGGTTAATACTCACCCGAAAAGACCATGTGTACTCGCAGATATGAAGTGCACTCCGTTCTCGTGCGTCCAATCGTTGATTTCGAGCTGTTTGTCTAGTGTTGTATCGGTCAGGACTATAGCCTAAACCAGGATTAGCGAATGTGTCACTACGTGCAGTGCTTTCGGTACCTGAAAACCTTTGATCAAGTCTATCGTGATTTGTTGTCCCTTCTGGCCACCAAGGTTGCGCACGGGTACATACGCATTGAGTTCCGCTAAGCGAGGAGCAGCGACCTCTGCGCGAGACTTTCCAATATCTGCCGCACGTAAGAAGAACTAAAACATTATCAGGATGGACATAACGGACCAGTAATGGAGAACTACTCTGCTGACCTGCGAGCTCAGGTCTTGCACTGTTACTGGTTCCGGATCATAGACGGTTACAGACTTGACACCAGCCAAAATGATGTTTTTGGCTACATAAACAATTAGCTTCGTCGAGAAACGCGTCTCTTGAGCAGCACTAACCGATTTCGACGCCCAAGCCTCTCAATCCTACAACCAAAACATTGGAGGTGGCCATACGCTTCATTGCTGGAGTCCATATGTATTCAAATCGATGCGGTTCGTATGTGACGTTCTACACACCTTCATGTCCCAAGACATATCTGTAGCGAGATAGCTCAGCATTTATTCCAGCACAAGGCACGGATGATACTCACAGTTGACGAGAGTAAAGACCCTCATCGATGGCCGCCTCGTCAACATCCATAGAATCTAGTAATTTCGCCGAAGACATAGCTCGTAAAATGTCGTGTGAGGAAGGAAAGAGGTGGTGAAGGTGAAAGAGAGGTGAGGATCAAGGTCGTCTGCTCAGGCGTTCTTTGGGCGCCTCTGCTTATTTATCGGAGAGTCGCAGTCGCAATATTTTCTGACCAAGCCTTTCCTCAACCTTCTGCAACCTCTTTGAGACTTCGACCGTGCCCGAAGCTACACACGGAATGTGAAGTATCTGCTCAGCGGGGGGAAGGATAGCTGCTACAATCTCCTTCACTGTCACAGGAACGGTCATGATCTAGTGGCTGCAGCATCCTTGGGTCCTCAGCCTGGTACAGGTTTGGTCATGTCTCCCGAAACTTGTCCATGGTGTGTTCCAGATACTTGAAGAGCAGATGAACTTGTGAGTATCGCACAGCCGCCTGCATAAAATCCGGCCGAGGAACTGCAGTCATAACACGTCGAGTGACCAGAGTAACATCCCACTTAGACAGTCCTGCCCAGTTTGCAATAGGCCGGTCCGAGGGGCGCTTGCCGCATTGGGTAGTCACGAAGATGTAACACAGTCAAGCTTTTTTATTACTTGAACCTCGTGTTTCTTGGTGTAGTTTATAACTATGAAACAGAATGATTGATTTTCATGTACTCTGAAGGCGGCGGTTATTATATACGTGTGGGCTAGTCCGATGTAACTTTTATTACTCTATATGGCTATATCGATGATTTACTTCATATGGTTATATCTGAGACGCGCGACTTTTCTCCGTCCGACTTCTGCTGGATCTCTCCGAACCTGTCACTCATCTTCTCGTTATAGCAGCTGTGATTGTTCACTCTCGCGCGAGACATTCATCATGGCTACGAAGAAAACTCAGTCCGGACCCCCCAAACGACACGGCCGTCCTCCTGGAACCAAGAACCCACCAGGGGCCAAGGTCGGGCGACCACAAAAGAACTTGAGCGCTGCCACCGCACCAAAGGCAGCAAAGGACTCTGCCAGTGAGCCAGCAGGTGAGTTCATGCTCAAATTCGAAGACTCTTTGAACTCAGCCCATCACCATGTTGTACAGCAAAGAAGCCGAAAACATCTCACCCAGCCCCTTCGGCCCAGACTCAACTGGCACACGCAGGAAGAGCCGAAAAGGAAGTCCGTAGCATGAGAAGCACGGGGCCAGGTGCGTAAAAGCTCGCATTGCATGGGAGAGCTCTGCATCTGACATACCAGCGTGTATTGTCGTAGAAGAGTCAGCCGCGGAAAGTGCTGCAATAGTACTTTGGCGCAACGTGTTTTGCACCGATCTTACAAACAATGATAGCGATAACAGTACGTGTCTTGCCGTGAAATATGACCTACTCATGGCCTCAATGTTCTTATCCATTAGACGACGCTGTCAACACCTCTCCGAGTCCGGCACCATCCACACGCCCAGCAAGCCCATTTTTGGGTGCTCGCACCTCTCTTGCTCCCTCGCCTCCTTCCAGTGCACAACCAACACCTGCAATAGACCTGATACAGCTACCTGACAACAGCAGGCAAGCCTTCGGTACAGCATCTCAGCTCTGCAGTGACCAGCAAGACTCAAACACCTACCAGAGAGCTGAGCACCGTCCCGTGCTGCTCCCAGACAATTTGGACTCGGAGCCGGCCAACATTGGCACTTATCCCTTTGTGCCTGAAGCGGTTGAGTGTGAGCTAGCACCGCCACTTGTAGCTGCTGACATGGCAGATACCCTTGCAGCACTGGTTCTAAACGGTGTCGACTCGTTCACGTTGGACGAGACAAGCGAAGAGTCACTGGACGACATATTGGAGGGCATGAGCCCAGACGCTACCTCAGAAGATGACATCTGCATGGATGACCTCGACGACGACGAGGACTGTTCTGATAACCATCAGGAAGGTTCTCAGACAGCAAGTGCACCGCTTACAACTCAAGCAAAAAGTCATACGACATGGCAGAGCCAGCCGCGCTCTTCGATTCCCACCTGGCTAGCCTCGCGTTACAACAGCCTATGTGATGCACTCTCGCAGCAGTGCAGGTCTAATCTGTTGTGCTTGCCTACGTGCTACGACTCAGGTACATTCGAGCTTGCACCCCCTGCACCAATTTTCTCTACACGTCATGTCGCGCAGCTCTCGCCATCACTATTCTATGGAGTCCGCTTCTTTATCTGGCTACCTCATCTCTTCGGACGGATCCCCTGCCCTCAGTGTAAGAAAGCTGGACGTTCTCGAGACAATGGGAGCCCTGTCCTTCTACAGTGTCTCAGATGGCCCCAAGCACCTCGCCGTGCTGTTGACATTGAGGAAAATGTATATGTTGTTGGCTATTGCTACCGGTGCACCCATGACAGCTGTAAGAAGACATATCTCAGCTGGTCACACTCTATTCTGGAGGCTCTCCCCCCGCTGCTGTTTTCCCAGTTCACCTTTCACTGCACCCAGAGGTGTGCTTTGACAGATAGAGTTGTCGCTTTACTACGCCACATGTTTCAGCACGGGATTGGCGCCTCTCCATTCACCAACACCATTTGTACCTTTCACATTCGTCGTAATGAGCAGCTTGCTCTCCAGTATCTTGAGGCTGTGAAGCTTCGCTTGAACTCTCCCATTCTTTCCTTCAGTGTACGGCCCGAGAGGTTCAGTGCGTGGGATGACTGGAACAGCTTTGCTGGTTATGTTCCGTCTGCGACATGCTTCCTTGGCTTCTATAACCAGTATATTGAAGGACATGCACCAGAGATAGACAAGCAGATGTCGATGCTGTCAGCTTGTTTTTGTCACAGATTTTCAATGTTTCTACAAGACTTGCCTTACCAGGCAACGGTATTATTGGGAATATTTAAGCACTTGTCAAGTGCTTATCCAGCGCTTATCCTGCGTCTATTTAGGCGCTTATCCTGCGCTTATCTGGCGCTTATCAGGCGCTTATTCTGGCGCATATTCTCAGTGCCTATCAATTGATGCGCTGATGCGCCTCCTGTCTCTGATGTGCTGATGCGCTCCTTTCCTTATCTGTGTATCACATGATAGAACTCTCTGGAACCTTGTGGAACATGCTGGAACTATGATGTCATAGTTCTTAGAACCTTCTGGAAAAGTCTAGCCTTGTCTTAGAACAAGCTAGAACAAGTCTAGCCTTGGGACTGGGTCATGGGGTCAGGTCATGGGGACAATTGCTATTGGTTGATTATTGAAGTGGCACCACTAGGGCATAGGGCATGCTTAGTAAGGTAGATTACTTCGCTTACTCATGTAGGTATTAGGGGTCTTAGTGTAGTACCTGGTGTCCTCCCCTTCATGTATATATAGAGGCACTCCTGAGGGCATATCCCCTCAGTCTTATCCACTCTGTTGAATCAGGACTACTCAGTACCCACCAGTACTTCGCTCACCACCACTCTTACTCTCTATCTCACCATCTCCCCCTCAAGTTCAACTACTTATCTGGTGAGTAGTAACCTTACTGTTACATTTGGATAAGACTGCCCCTACTCCCTCACGTCTCTGGACGTGCTGGAGGTTTCTTTCCCCTCTCTTCTAGGTCTTGTGCCTGTGTGTGGGCCCCTCCACAAATCCTCTAGAAATAGAGGTAGCCGGACCATAGGCTCTAAGTGGCAGTCGTGTCTAGGCATTGCCTTGATGCGCACAACTTGAATCACCCTCTCGCCCGACGCTCCTAGAGCTGATCAGAGCAGGTGTTGGCATTATGCCAACATGATGAAAGTGTGCCGCCCCACAGGCGATAGTAGAGTCTGGTGTCAGACAGCTCGTTATAAGAGCTAGACAACAGGACTAGAAACTCATGAGTGCCTAGGCACGAAGATGGGTAACTTGTTCTGGCCGGACTTAGGGTCAGTGAAATACTGATCCACCAACCATTTGCCGCATGGGTGGAACCATGACGGAGATCCTTTCACCACCGGACCTGGAGAGAGAGTCCAGGCCGACGCCGGCACTACCCCACGCACACACAGGACCTCTCCTTTATGGAGATTTTGTTTCGCACGCCACTGAGCTGTCAAGCTCATCACACATTGTCACACAGTCACCATGCCGCTTTCCCGCTTTATCGCTGCTAGGTCTGGTGGCAAGACCCCTTACTCTATCCCTGTCCGCAACGAAGTCACTGGACTTCAAGAACGTCTCACTGTCTCAAAGAGACACTCGACAAGTTCAAGGATGCTGGCAAGCCTCGCCGGCTCAAGTATCCTGACAACAAGCCCCTCATCAAGAGGATCGACCTCGAGGAGCAGGCTCGTACCACCATCGAGCATGAAGAGAACCAGGCTCGCATGAGCCAGGTCTCTCACCTCATGTCTCAACTCAGCGTTCTCGATCGTATCAAGAAGCAAGAGAAGAAGGAAGCTGAAAAGATTTCTCTTCTCCAGCGTATCGAGGAGCGCAACCAACACGCTTACATTCCCACTCCCAATCTGCTTCCCGCCTCTCTACACTTCCGTAAGACAAAGCTTATGCTTCGTCAACAGGAGTTTGAACCGATGGTCACAGCAGCCTGTCAAAGGCTTGAGCCTGTGCTCAAAAAGCTGGATGCCTCCTTCTCGAGTGGTGGGCAATCATCTAACCACCAGCTCAACACTCGTCGGGAAAAAGCCCAGCTGCTGATCAGCCGTGTATTCATGATTGAGCAGTGGTTCAAGGAGAATCACACAGACAAGATGTCGAATAGGGAATGGAGGATGTTAAAAAAGGACTCAAAGAGTTTAGGCAGGATTAGTTTTGTAGACATACATCGAAGATGGGGTTATATCCTAGAGTTACTAGAAGGGCTGTTCGACATGAACGCCTTTGTATATGCGGAAATGGAATAAAATGTATGGGCTGACAAGCCTCATTTTAATCGGTGACAACTTCCTGAAAAGGATTTAATGTGTGAAAACAACTCTGACAAGAGTTCAATGTGTGAAAAGTGGTGTTTTCTCTTCTTCTTACACTAGAAATAGTATTTCGCTTATCCTTTGCTAACTAAGAAATTAGAAGCAATGGCCACTCAATCCAACGCCGGATCCAGCGCTGCCCCCGCTGCTAATGCCAATCTCACCCACTCTGTTCCCTTCGGCAAAATCACGCCGATTGTCTACAACCCTTCAGTTGAGAATTTTGAGCAGCATATCTTCCATAACCTCAACATGGCCCAAAGGGCCTTCACTCGCACAGTTGAGGGTGAAGCGACCACTACCATTGTTCACAACATGATGAATCAAATGGTTCTCATTTGGAACAATCAGTTGTCATTGCTGGAGGATAACCTCCAGGAATACGTCGATAAGCTCGCTCAAGACCTATATTTGCAGTCCGCTGCCAACACGCAAGTCCAGCGGATGGACACTGACCTCAACATGGTCAAGACGACAATCACAAATGTTGTCAATCAAATCAACCAGCTTCCCTTGTCGCAAGGACAAGGAGGATTCTCGCGCCAGCCTAAGATTGGCGAACCCCCGGAGTTCAATGGCACCGATGGCAAGGTCAAGTTCAACAAGTGGTTGAACAGGATCTCTCTGTGGCTTGTCCATGAGAACGTTGCTACAGACAGGCAACGTATTGCCGACGCAATGAACCGGCTCTCAGGCGTGGCGGCTCAATACATGGAGCCGTGGATCAAGAAGCTGACGAAGGGTCAGACAATTGGAACGTGGGAAGAGTTTGAAAACGAGCTCAAGGTACAGTACGGACAAAGGGACGACAAGGAGGGCGCTCGAAAGGAGCTTAACGCCTTGTTCAATAACACAGATCTGGCGCACAAGAACTTCGTCAAGTATGCGGAACGCTTCCGTACGCTTGGCAGGCTTTCTGGATACGAGGACGACTTGCTTATCCACAAGCTCAAGCACGTCATCGAGAAGGACATGAGGCTCGTCATGATTGGGAACGATGAAAATCAGATCCCTACTACATGGCCTCAATTCCTCGACCTCTTGCTTGACGTCCACAAGAAGGTCTATCCGGAGAAAGCGCAAGGCCAAATCTTTGCGAAGGAAAAGGATACGTCCACACCTATGGAGGTGGACGCTGCGGACAAGAAGAAGAAGAAGAACGACAAGCGGCACAAGGGCAAAGGCAAGGAGGTAAATTCGACTGAAAAGTCGGAAACATTCTGTCACATTCACAAGTCCAAAGGACATAATACGGACGAATGTAACCTCAACGGCCTTAAGAAGAAGCCCGACAAAAAGAAGAAGGATGGGAAGAAGGATGGCAAGTCTTTGGCGCCAAAGAAGATTCGAGCAGCAGATGCTGAGGACTCAGGAACGGGCAGCGAGGCCGAAGCCCCTAAGGCATCGTCGTCTAAAACAAAAAACGTAAATACCGCGCGCCTAGAGTTGGCGGCTCATTTGAGGAGGTTTCACCGGAAGATGATGAACCTTCGACTCCTCACCCATCCCCTGACAAGGGTAAAGGGAAAAAGCCAACCAAGGGCAAGGATTTTTTCCGAAGCGTCATGTGACTCCCTGCGAACATGAACGCTTAGGTTTGTACCGTAGATACTGTCAAAAATGTAGCGCGTTCAAAGAATTCATTTTTTCTACCGGTTACAATTTGAGTATATGGAAAGAAAGTGCAGGTCGAAGCTCTGGTAGATTCAGGAGCCACAACCACGTTCATCAGTAAGTCAGTGAATCTGGTCACAAATCAACTGGCATCACCGTTTAACGTTGATACGCCCGGAAATCGGCTAGGCGCGGAGACCCGGCAGCAGCCCGCCATTTGCGCGGCCCGCGTCATCCTGAGTGGCAAGTCCCTCCACTTTCCCAGTGTCATGGGCACGAGGAGTTTGCCGAGGTCACGAGGAGTTTGCCGAGGATCCGAGGACTTGACAAGGAGCAACACGCCGGAAACATCCGAGGCCGCGGAATCGCACCGAACTCTGACACAGAGACACGCCCCTTTTGCATCGGAGCATGGGCCTGCCAGCCACCAAGTGTTTCGGACGCGGGTCGGACCAACGGTAGAAGAAACTTGACGCGCGAACCCCGTTTCAGGAAGACTCCTATCACGCCACGCTGTGCAACTCCTGGACGGCGCCTCATCACCTGCTCGCGACGGTTGGCGCCTCTTCAGCGCAAGGGCGCGCGCCGCTACTCTGCGTCGACCAACGCTGTGTCCTGCCGGGCGTCGACTCGCTGGACATTTTGCCTCCGCAGACGGAAGTATTCCGCACCCTGTTTCCTCGCTCTCGCGTTTGGGTTTAGGACATAGAAGGAAAGGTTTAGGAGAGGGTCTTTAGGGTATATAAAAAGGTGTTGCTTGTACTGCGTAGAAAATCAATCAATCCCCACCCCAGTTTCCAGAGTTCACTTTACGCTTTGCGCTCGCGTCGAGGGAGTCTCTTTGCGCCCATAGCTGTAGCTTCTTCTGCGTTGTCTCACTGCGACTTCTTTCACGTTTATGTCCGCTGCGTCTACCAACGACAACCCGCCTCGAGTCTGCCGTTACTGTCCCACCGTTCCCCACCTACCTGACGGTCGCTGCCCTTACCGCCCGCGCCCGCGCGAGGTTCTACGCCGTTACCCCATCATCCCCGCGCCCACGCCGCCGCCAGAACCCTCGGTAGCGCCTACGGTCTCCTCTGAGAGATCTACTCCTAAATCACCCTCGCTAGCGCAGTCCGTCGCCTCCGTCGCGGACTCGCTTGATAACTGCTCCTATTGCGACACTCAGAGCGACCACCCAATTCCCCTACGTTTTGGACCTTTTGTCCCGCTCGACTGCAATCGCCCGCGCGCACCGCACCCAGATTGTTGGCTGTCCCCGGACTTTGAAGGCGAGGACCACGAGTGCGAACTAGTGCAGTTCAATCTTACCAGCTCTACCAACGTCGTCGTTGGCCACGCATTCGCTTGCAATACGCATCGCCGCTCGGGAAGTGTTGTTCTACACTACCGCCCCCGCGCGCAGTCTGTCGAGTCCAATTGACTGCGATCTCACATAGCCTTCCGCTGCAACTCGCGCTCCATTAGTTTATCTTTCTCTTACGGTTCCTTTAGGCTTTGTTATACTGCGTTTGCTTTTTAACTGCGTTATTTTACTGCATTACTGCGTTGCGTTTCACCTTCACTGCGTCGAGCTTACTGCGTTCACTTTCACTGCGCCCGCGTTTTACAGCGACTTCTTCATCTTCACCAGCGACCGCGTTTTGTGTTCGAGATTCATATTGCGCCTGCGTTTACCATCTGCGTCTCTCCGCGCGCCGTTTTACCACAAGTCGCGACGTCTCCCGCGCGTTCTCTTTGAACCGCGCTAAAACTCTTTTGCTTTCACCGCGCCGACTTGCCCTTTTACCCGTGATACGCGTGGTAGTTGCCAGCCTAGCTCCCTTCGCATACACTTTATCACCAACCTTGTCGCTCGTTTAGCACAGGTAAAACTAGGACTCTAAGACCACCTCGCACACTTTAACACTTCCGCGCTTCCACACCTTTACACTTCTATTGCCACTTCGTGGTTGGTTGTGTTGTCTTTAAGGTTGTTCTTAGTTTGAAGCGTGACTCAGTGTCTCAACGTCATCAACGTTGACAGTACTCCCAATAAAGATGGTCAAATCACTCACTCAGTACGTGCATACCTAGAAATAGGTTCGCACAGAGCAAGACAACACATGCTCGTTACTGATCTTGGTAGTAAACAAATGATTATCGGGATGACCTTCTTACGCCGCCACAATCTGGAGATAGATTGGGCAAATGGCGAGTGGAGATTTACCAGATGTCGTGAACTCTGTGCCCCAAGAGCTCGTAAAAACATCACTGTAACTCAAGAAGAGATCGATGAGCTTGAGTTACCTAAGGGACGTTCGGTGTCAGACAACCTGGACGGAATAGGAAGTGTCAACCCGGACAACCCTCACATCCACTGGATTGACTTAGACAATCCAGAAGACCAAGAAATAGCAGAAATAATCGCTGAACTTTCTGGAAAGGAAGATGAGGGCTTTGAAGACGGCTTTGACAAACAAGAATCCGTCAATTGGAAGCCATTAGTACCAAAATATCTATGGGAATTTGGTGACGTCTTTTCAAAAAAGAAATCAGAGCGCATGCCGTTACGCAAACCGTACGATCACGCGATCGAATTTGAGGAAGGTGCCTCCCTTCCCAAAGCGGCTAAACTATACCCGCTGTCTCCAATGGAAAAGAATTCTCCAGATCAATGGATCAAAGAGGAACTCCGAAAAGGTTACATCTGCAAATCAAAAAGTCCGATTGCAGCACCTGTGTTCTTTGTCAAGAAGAAAGATGGCTCGTTACGCCTTGTGCAAGATTACCAAAAACTGAACGACATCACGGTGAAAAACCGGTACCCCATACCTCGCATCAATGATTTAATCAATCCGTTAAGCAAGGCTAAGGTCTTCTCCAAGATTGATCTTAGATGGGGATACAATAACATTCGCATCCGAAAGGGTGATGAATGGAAGACAGCGTTCATCAAACACCGTGGCCTTTTTGAAGCCAAGGTGATGTATTTCGGTTTCAGCAACGCAACTGCAACGTTCCAAGCCATGATGAATGAAATTCTGAGTGATTTAATCTTAGAAGGACATGTCATGGTGTATCTCGACGACATCCTCATCTTCACTGAAGACAAGAAGGAAAACCGTTGCATCACACTGGAAGTGCTCAAGCGTCTACGCGAGAACGATCTATTTCCCAAACCGGAAAAATGCTTTGTTGAAAAAGATTGCATTGAGTACCTAGGCATGATCATTTATCACGGACACATCGAGATGGATCCAGCCAAACTCACCGGAGTTACTGAGTGGCCGCGACCTGAAAAGGTTAAGCAAGTCCAAGCCTTCTTAGGCTTCGTCAATTTCTATCGGCGTTTCATCAAGGACTTTGCTAAACATGCGAAACCGCTCACTATTCTAACAAGGAAGGATCAATCCTGCATCTGGAAAGATGCTCAGGAACAGGCCTTCCAAAGTCTGAAACAGGCTTTTACGTCAGCACCCATTCTGAGGATACCAGATGACGAAAACCCTTTCCGTCTTGAAACAGACGCTAGCGACTTTGCTACAGGAGCGGTACTATCACAACTGGATCCAGCTGACAAGCTGTGGCACCCAGTAGCCTTCTACTCTAAATCACTCAACGTCCATGAACGTAAGTATGAGATATACGATAAAGAGTTGTTGGCTATTATCCGCGCCCTGGAAGAGTATCGTCAACATCTGGAGGGACATCCGATTACCATAGAAATATGGTCAGATCACCAAAACCTGACATATTTCAGGAATGCTCAGAAGCTGACTCGGAGACAAGCGCGATGGGCATTATACCTCACGCGGTTTAATTTTGTGCTCCGGCACAAACCCGGAAAGACCATGCTTACCGCAGATCCTCTGTCCAGGAGGCCAGATCATGAAGAGGGGGTAAATTCCAATAACGAGGACAAAATTTTCCTTAAACCCGAGTTTTTTGCTATCTCTGCTATCGAAAACTCTCATGACTCGCCTATCAACAATGATGAAATCCTAAGACGGGTCAAGGAAGCACTCATGAACGATGAAGTTACCAAGGACTATCAGCAGTTACTTAACTCTGGTCCTAGGGAGTTCAAGAAATCACTAGAGGAATGGAATTTTGAGAACGGATTACTCCTATACCGTGGAAAAGTCCACATCCCCAAAGATCAGAAATTAGATCTGAGATGCCAAATCATCCAGACGCATCACGATCTACCTTCTGCCGGACATCCTGGCAGATGGAAAACGTACAAACTGATCTCGAGAAACTACTGGTGGCCAGGTTTAACCACTGATGTCAAGAAATACGTGACAGGCTGTGACACATGTCAGCAGATGAAGACTCGTCCGCAACAGCCTTACGGACCACTCATCCCTAATCCGGTTCCGGCTGAACCATGGGATATTATGACTGTCGACTTGATTACTCAGTTACCGGAGTCTGATGGCTTCAATGCTATCTGCGTAGTTGTAGACCGCCTTACTAAAAGGGCGCACTTCTTCCCTATTGTAAACGAGTTCTCGGCAAAAGATCTTGCAGCTCTACTCTATGAGAGAGTCTGGACCCTTCATGGGTTACCTTTGCAAATCATTTCCGACCGAGGTCCACAATTTGCAGCAGATTTATTCCAGGAATGGTGTAAAATGCTAGGGATAGAATCTACAATGACTACTGCATATCATCCGCAAACTGATGGTCAAACTGAACGAGTTAATCAAACGCTCGAACAGTACCTGCGTTGTTACGTCGATCAACTACATGACGACTGGGCTAGATTGCTCAGCTCGGCTGAGTTTGCATACAACAATGCAGCGCACGAGGGAACTAAGCACTCGCCTTTCTACCTCGAATACAGCAGACACCCTAGAGCTGGTCCGACGCTCACTAAGGACCTGAAAAGGTCTGACATGAATGACATCATGTGGAACCGCTTGCAAGCTCAAGAGCATGCTAAAGCGGCATTACAACTTGCGGCTGAACGCATGAAATGGTACTACGACAAGCACGTCCAGAAGGTCCCCTTCAATGAAGGCGATCAGGTCATGCTAGATCTGAGAGACTACCAAAAATCTGGACATAAGCTGTCAGCAAAGTACTATGGCCCATTCAAGATTGCTGAAAAGCACTCACCGGTCACATTCAGACTGGAATGGCCCGAACGTTCACCAAGGATACACCCTGTATTCCATGCAAGCAAGTTGGTACCGTATAACAAACCTGAATTCGAAGGCCAAAAGCTGGAGATGCCTCCGCCAGATATCATCGACGGAGAAGAAGAATACGAAGTCGAGAAGATTCTCAAGTCAAGACGTACAGGTCGTGCCAAAAAGCTTCAGTATTACATACGCTGGAAAGGCTACAGACCAAATAATGACACGTGGGAACCTGTAGAAAACATCACGCACGCTCAAGAAGCGATCAAGAAATTCTACAACAATCATCCCCGAGCTATCTGCTCAGCTACAATCTACTGTGTATAAAGTTACGAACAACACACCAAAGATCATCCACGATCCAATGACGCAACCGAGGAGGGTATGGACTAGACTACCATCAGCCAATGAGGTGATAACCCCGTCAGGGATGTCGGTAGAAGCCGCTAGAGTTACTCGGAACTGCTTAGGCACCCTCTTGACAATGGTGAAAAAGTGGACTCAATGACCAAGGTGTTCGTTCAAAACTCTTTGCACGGAGTTCAAAGCCAGAAGGGAGGGGTAATGTCACAGATTTTCAATGTTTCTACAAGACTTGCCTTACCAGGCAACAATATTATTGGGAATATTTAAGCACTTATCAGGCGCTTATCAGGCGCTTATTCTGGCGCATATTCTCAGTGCCTATCAATTGATGCGCTGATGCGCCTCCTGTCTCTGATGCGCTGATGCGCTCCTTTCCTTATCTGTGTATCACATGATAGAACTCTCTGGAACCTTGTGGAACATGCTGGAACTATGATGTCATAGTTCTTAGAACCTTCTGGAAAAGTCTAGCCTTGTCTTAGAACAAGCTAGAACAAGTCTAGCCTTGGGACTGGGTCATGGGGGCAGGTCATGGGGACAATTGCTATTGGTTGATTATTGAAGTGGCACCACTAGGGCATAGGGCATGCTTAGTAAGGTAGATTACTTCGCTTACTCATGTAGGTATTAGGGGTCTTAGTGTAGTACCTGGGGTCCTCCCCTTCATGTATATATAGAGGCACTCCTGAGGGCATATCCCCTCAGTCTTATCCACTCTGTTGAATCAGGACTACTCAGTACCCACCAGTACTTCGCTCACCACCACTCTTACTCTTTATCTCACCATCTCCCCCTCAAGTTTAACAACTTATCTGGTGAGTAGTAACCTTACTGTTACAGTTTTCTGGCAATTGATCATAGCCATAAGGTTAGATACTCAATTTGTTAGAAGGCTATGCAAGTAGAGGAAAGCGTTGAGAGAGTAAGACTGAGGGGGATCACACAGTGGGAGTTGGGGATCAAAAGTGCGTGTCGTTGCATTGATCAGAGTAAGTCTTAAATACGGTAACTACGGCGCTAGTACGTTGCGCGTCTAAGTATTATAGTCGAACACTCCCCTTCAAGCACGAATATGAAGTAGTTCATTGAAGTGCTTGAGTTTTTCGAGAGGTAGTGCTTTAGTAAGTGTATCAGCACGTTGATCATTAGAAGATATGTGATGAATAGTTATATACTTCTTGAGTACACGATCGCTGATGAAATTCTTACGAATTTTGAAGTGTTTAGTTCGTTGCGAATGTTGCTCGTCAGGTGAGCTAACAATGGCAATAGTTGATGCACTGTCAGTATACATTTTGACAGGATCCATAGTAAAGTTAAGTAGTTCGTCAATGAGAGCTTTTAAATATATAGCCTCAGTTGACGCATGCGCTAAGGCATATAGTTCGGCTTCGGTGACCGATAGTGTTACGAGTGAACCGCGCTTACTTGACCAAGAGATAAGCGAGTCGTTGTATGTGAAGGTGTAGCCCATTATTGGTTTATTGCCGTATGTAGTCATACCGTCAGAATCAGCGTATCCGACAAGTGAAGTATTAGTAGTAGTTGCTTGGTTTCCTAGGACAAGCCAGTAATCACACGTTCCCTTCAAGTATAGGTAACACTGTTTAGCTGCAGCAAAGTGTTCCTTAGAAGGGTCAGCTAAGTATCGTGCAAGTTGACCAGTGCAGTATGCAACGTCTGGTCGAGTACAGTCAGCGACGTATCGTAAACCACCGACTAAAGACATGTATTGTTTAATAGCGTCAGCGTCCTGACGAGGTTCTTTCGAGTCACGGGGGGCTAAGTTGTGCTCGTGTATCATAGGCGTACGGCGTGTATGATCGTGGTCAAAGTTGTTTCGTTTAAGTATAGTTTGGATATAATCGCGTTGACGAAGCTTGATAACACCAGAGGCTTTGTTGTAATCGATCTCCATGCCAAGCATCCAGTGGATAGTACCACCGTTTGTTACCTCGACATGTTGTCTAAGTGCTATTTCAAATTGTTCAGCGACGACAGAAGTGATAGTACAGAGAGTAATATCGTCGACATGAACAGCAAGTATAAGTATTAGTTTTTCTCCCCTGTAAAGGTAGAAGACAGCGTTATCGTAGTCTGAACGCTTGAGTCCAAGTTGGAAAAGTATATCGCATAGTACCTTGTACCAGCGACGTCCGGCTTGTTTAAGGCCATAGATAGTTTTGCGTAGTTTAAGTACCCAGCCCTTAGGCAAGTTGGGCAGTAAGTCGCCAGGCGGCGGACGAAGATAAAGATCTTCATCATCGTTAATCTTACCGTATAAGTAAGCGGACTTAACATCGAGTTGGTTAATCTCGAAGTGTAGTGAAGCCGCAAGTGTAAGTATGAGTCGCATAGAACTCATGCGCGCGACTGGAGCGAACAAGTCGTTTGCATAGTAATCAATACCATCGCGCTGAGAGTATCCTTGCGCAACAAGTCTTGACTTGAGTTTAGTAACTTTGCCATGTTCGTACTTAGTCTTGTAGACGAAGCGAGAACCAGTAATATTGGCATTTGGCGGTGGGATACAGTATTCCCAAGTGCCGAGTTGTTCTAGTGTATCAACCTCAAGTTTCATAGACTTAAACCAATCGTCTTTGAGAGGGTGATTGAGTACATCTTTGAAAGTGACAGGGTCACCGACGTCCTCAGCATAGTAAGCGTTAAACTCAGTTAAGTAGAAAGCAATGTTAGTGTCTACTTCGTCGTAGTTTAGTCCACGAGCTTTACGCGATAGTTGAGGAGTTCTGTTGGAACGCCTTGGACCAGTAGGGTCAGGCTCGTCGATGTCCATTGGTTCTATGTGAGGGTTGTCCTCAAGTTCAAGTTGTTTTTCAGTGGTAAGTTTTTCGACATTTGGTTCTTTCTCCCCTTCAATTCGTATCGTAGAGTCAACGAATTGCAAGTTACGTTCAACTCCGACACGTTGTCCAAAGTAAACGTAGTGACCTTTAGAGTGTTCAGCGAAGCCTATCCAGACTCCCCTTTTACCCTTAGATGCTAGTTTGTTTGTGCGATATTCGTCGTATACGATGCACGGCTGACCAAAGACTTGAAGTCCATCAAGGTTAGCGTCTGTGCCATATCGCTTAAAGTAAGGAGTTTTGTAGTTAAGTATAGTACGAGGAGAACGATTGTACACATACATCGCGTATAATGCAGCGTACCACCATAGTCGATTTGGTAAGGATGCAGTATGCAGGTTTACTCGAATCAAGTTCATAATAGTTTGATGTACACGCTCAGCAACACCATTTTGCTGAGGAGTATCATGTACAGTAAGACGTAGTATAGTTCCTTGAGTTTTTAAGTAAGCGGTCATAGCTTTACTGGTAAAGACACCGTCGTTATCGGCTTGAAGTATCTTGACACGAATACCATATTGCGTCAAAAGTTCAGTAAAGAAAATGACCCATTGAGTATAGGCATCGTCTTTAGTAACTAGTGGTGCGAGTACTAACCATCTAGTAGCATCGTCGACGATAGTCAACCAGTATTTGTGTTTACCAGTAATCGACGCTGTGGGTAGAGGCCCAAAGATGTCGATATGGAAGTGATCTCCGAAAGCTTCAGCTAACGATGAAGAACGAAGTTTGGGTACAGTATTGCGATGGATATTGTTAAGTAAACAATCCTCGCACGGAGTTTCAGTATGGTCAGTTATATGATCAGTAATGATTGACGAAGTTTGAAGTAGTTTCTTGATCATGAAGTAACTGAGATGACCGAGTTTTTTATGTAGTTCAAGTAAAGTAATGCCAGTTCTATGCACGCTTGCTAAAGAAGTCACTCGAGTTGATGATAGCGTGTATAAATCATTTGATTTTCTAACAACAGCCACACAAGTCGAGTTTGAGTCGTATATAGTACAAAGATTGTGATAAAAAGTAAAACGATAATCAGAGTCCAATTTTCCAACGCTGATTAAAGTAAAAGGTAGGGTTGAGTTGAAGTAGACGTTCTTTAGCAGGAGTTCAGTAAGCTTACCACTTTCCTGTTCCACCTCGAGTACCATGTCACCAGCGAGTTTCAAAACTAGTTGTTCTGAGTTGGCAACAGTCAGTACGATAGTTGGTACGGAGTGGACATTGAAAAGTAAGTCTCGATACGGCGTACAGTGTATAGTCGCGCCAGTATCAAGAATATGTACCGACTCGTCTGTTGACGAAGTCGCATACAGCGGAAGTAGAGTAGGAAAAATAGTAGTAAGCGAAGTACTTACGTGCATAGTGACGTCGGACTCAGAGAGAGCCGACACCCACGCGCTCTGGTTGCGACGAGGAGTAGTTGTCGACGGACCAGCAACAGCGGGAGTAGCAACAGCAGCGGCGGCAGTGGCAGCTTTGCCCTTGGCACCAGCAGCAACAGACTTCCGGGTGATACCCTTCCTCTTCATTGCCTCCTTGGACTTCTCTGTCCAGGGCGAAGGGCAAGTAGGCGTCGTGTGGCCTGTCTCGTTACAGTTGTAACACTTCATCTTTGAAGTGTCACGAACGGACTTCTCCTTAGAGTAAGGAGCGGCGGCCGCACGAGCGGAGGAAGTGGCTTTCGCCGGACGTTCGACACGTTTGTCGACTGCTGGCGACGCGGCGGATGAACCACCAGCGGGCCTGTCACGAGGGACGAGGGTTGACGAACCCTTGGACCGAGAGCGGTCAAGTGGGTGAGCGAGTCGCCTGCTATGGAAGTCGCGGCGTAGCTCGACGCTCAGGGAGATGGGGTTGTAGTCGTACTTCTCGCCCGCAGGAGTACGGGAACGCACACCAGCCTCGTAGCTAGCGCGAGTATGCGCATAGGCGGGGGGAATGATGCCGACGAGGGCGGAGTAGAAGATATGCTGAGGGAATTCAATCCCCTTGGAGAGAATCTTCGAGTAAAGGTTGTGCGCATCGTTGAGTAGTTTGTCCATTTCGTGGACAGGACGACGGAGGGAAAAGAGTTGGAAAATTTCGTTCGCGTCCAACATAGTGGAAGTCGGCTCGAAACGTTCGGAGAGTTTCTCCATGAGTCTGTGGGGCGCGGTCTCGTTGAGATAGTTCGCCATCACAGAGTCTGCGATGTGTCCGGCCAGGACGTTGAAGACGGCCCGTTGGACCTCTTGAGGAATGGTCAGACCACCCCTGTAGCTGTAGAAGTCAACGATAGTTGACATCGCAGTATCGACGCGGAATTTCCACATCGGCCAGGTATCGGGACCTGTGAGTTTGCCAACGTCTGCGAAGGCTTTGTGGACGTCGCTAAGCGACATAGTATACTCCACATCGTGCTTTGGAGGCACGGAAAGGAGGGACGACACTGCTCGCGCAGAGTCAGTGGGGCCAGATGGCGAGGGGGACGGTGCACGATGAGCTCTGGGCAGTTTGCCCCTTCGCCTTTCGTGCGCCTCGTCGTCGTCCATAGGATCGTCGCTATCACGACGATGGCTTAGTGGTGTGACGACGGGCGAAGTCGTCGCGGAGTGTGTCGAATGGGGTGCGACGGCGATCAGAGGGGGGTGCTGAGACTCGTCGTGATGCCGTGACGCGGGCAGTGGGATGGTCGACGGCGGCAGAGGTAGAAGCAACGTTGGGAGTGTGGTCGGAAGGTGCAGCAGAAGGTGCAGGACCTGGGGTAACGGCGCGAGAAGCGGAAGACATTTGAGGTTGATGAGGAGGAGTAGGAGCAGGAGGAGGAGTTGGAGTAGGAGTGAAGACCGGGGTACGTCTCCTGCGAGTTGTACGAGGGATAGTGCCTCGAAGAAAGTCGGTTTGTTTTCGTTCGCGCGTAGAACGACGAGGTTGAGGCTGATCAGTGGGATCAGAGCTCATCAACTAGTGGGCACGCGGCGGTTTAACCACCAGCGGGCAGAGAGTGAGTGCAGATAGTAATATGAGTGAGGTAGTGAGCTTATCCGGGGCTCATAACCTGTTAGAAGGCTATGCAAGTAGAGGAAAGCGTTGAGAGAGTAAGACTGAGGGGGATCACACAGTGGGAGTTGGGGATCAAAAGTGCGTGTCGTTGCATTGATCAGAGTAAGTCTTAAATACGGTAACTACGGCGCTAGTACGTTGCGCGTCTAAGTATTATAGTCGAACACAATTCACTGTTTGATACTCACTGTAGCCTGATAATGTACCTTTTTTTACAGCTTGTCAAACATCTCAGCAAAGTCAACGGCGAGGCAGTCTGTGGAGCTCTGCACTCTACAGTGAACGAATACAGAGAGATGCGTGCTGCAGTCCTCACACCTACCAAAGCTCATGACCAGTTTATGCCGGTCTTAGCACACATTCCCCATTCTCTTCGCACATACGGCCATGATGATGTCCAGCTGGTCTTCACTGACAATCCACGTGCAGACAAGCCTGAGCTCGAGCATGCCATCCCTTCATTGACCTACAACATTCATCCAATCTTGCCTCCAAATTCCTTGGTAGTGCTTGAGGTTCCAGCAGATTGGACTGTATATGATCTCAATACCAACTTCCGCATCCAAAATTCTCTCAACTCCATTCTCGAAGATCTTCAGAAGCTCCCAGCAAATAAGTGTCTCGATATTGCGATAGATATGGAATGGCCAGTCAACATGACTGAGGGCATATACGGAGAGGTAGCCATCCTTTCGATAGCTTATGAAAAGTCTATCCTCCTGGTTCATGTATGTATCTCCCATTTGTGTCATTCATAGTATTGCCTTCTTACATTTTGAACAGACTTCAATTTACAAAAATGGTGGACACCTCAAACTTCCTCCTCCATTACTCACCTTCCTACGTGCCTCACGGATCCGAAAGCTGGGTGTTCATGTGAAGGGAGACCTTACTCGTCTTTTCAATGACTATGGTTTTTCTACAGCTACCAATCAGGCCTTTGCTGGAGCTACGGAGATTGGTGCCTTGGCAAAACTGCGAGGGCTATGCACCCGTGCAAACATCAGCCTGGTGGATCTTACTGCTCGCATTCTCAAGTGACATCTACCAAAAGACAAAAGTATCCATGTCAGTACTGGATGGAATGAAAAAGGAGCTCTCTGTAGCTCATCGCACGTACGCCGCACTGGACATTTACGCAGTATGGAGCCTTCATCAGACACTGTCTGATATGTCATCTACAGCGCAGCCTGTTACGAAAGACTCTCCTTCTGGCACTCCAGTCCGGCTTCTTTCTCGCAATGGTTCATCTATTGCTGCCGTGGGAGTAATTGCACCAGATCAACCAAAGCAGTTCGCAGGAGTCAACATAACACCAACTCGGGTTATTGTCAACATTACCTCCATCTTGCAGTCTGGATATCTCATTTGTAATGATCTCATCAAATCACATGAAGAGACTTCACTTGCCCAGTTTGCAACAGCTACCCCATTTGGACTTCTATGTTATCTCAAGGACCTACAGCGTTGCAACATAATTCCTGATCCTCTCGCACCTTCACAATCCTCTCCACTTCCACCAACACCATATCAAACTTCTTCTCCTCAGGATAACAAGACTACAATCTCTGGAATGCCTTCCAATGATAACAGAGATGCCGATGAAGACGAGGATAACACAGCTGAGGAACAGCAGCTGTCTGACTCTGAAGCAGACCCATTCAGTACACTTCGTGCAAACACTCTCCTTGCTGAAACATCCTCTCTTACCTACAAGGAGTCCATCATACATTCCCGTGTGCTTGGAGATCTTTGGCACATCACGGATCAGGTCAAAGTGTCCCAGAAGCATGGAATTCATGCACCATACAAGCGAGCACTTCGAGACGCACTGCTGATTATAGATCCCGAGGACAAAGCTGTGGTAGAAGTTGTGCTGGAACAACGAGGTATCAAGTTCAGCGACATGGTACTCTGGAAGTCTGACTGGGTTTGGAAGCGGGTCAAGCGCCTCGTGCCTTGTGCAACAATTCTATTCCAGCGTGTCAGCGAAGTTTTCAAGACATACGGCCCTCTAAAGGATGCAAAGACAGGCAAACCCCTCTTCAAAGGCGAGGACCAGTGGCAACAGGCACGGAATATCCCTGAGAACATCCGAATGGGGCTGTACTCAACCCACCTGACATCAGTCGCTATACAGTGCGTGGACAAGATAAAGACGGGCTCACCATCCATTGTTGCATGCGAGGCACAAACAGCGTTGAGGGAGGTATCCATCAAAACATCATCCGGTACTTCGGCACATTCAACACCTCTCCACAGTTGTCCGTGAATCTGATACGAGATTACTGCCTGATGCATAATCTATGGGTATGCTCTTTGGCTGGCAGTGTAGAAGCTGAACTCACTCTTGATGTGTACCTAAGGTTGGAACACTCAATCGCAGTGGCAAGGCGTACCGCGGATCGTTTGATATATGGACGCAAAATCGGCTTGCTCAGCTGGCAGATGTGACACGAGTTGCATTTGCACCCAAGACAGCCGAGGCATCAGTAATTGGATGGGTAAACGGACGAGACTATGCCTCGTCGCAAGAAGCGTTTGGCATCTTGCCACTTCCTCCGAGCATAAGACAGAAGCTTGGATTCTTACCCTACAACAAAGCTTTAGCTAAGGGTGAGAAGATCAAGCACGCAAACTTAGCAAAACAACAAAACTCCATCTCACTGGGTAACCACGGCCCAATTTCCGGTGGAAAAACATGAGAAATACGTGAGAAAAAATGGCGATTTTACAGTACCTTTTTGTAGCAGAAATAGCGCCGAAAAACACTGAATATTTCATCTTGTTTTTCTTGTGAGCGAATGGATGAAAAAGTGGCTTTTTTCTCAATGCGTTTTTCCGACCTTTTGGTGATGCCCAAACGGAGCATTTCTCAATGGTATTTTCAACAGAAACCAAAAGGCCGGAAAAACGCATTGAGAAAAAAGCCACTTTTTCATCCATTTGCTCACAAGAAAAACAAGATGAAATATTCAGTGTTTTTCGGCGCTATTTCTGCTACAAAAAGGTACTGTAAAATCGCCATTTTTTCTCACGTATTTCTCATGTTTTTCCACCGGAAATTGGGCCGTGGTTACCCAGTGTCTATGCCATCTTGCCTGTACACACAAGCCACGAGCGCCATCTTTATTGCCTCATTTGTTGCCAGTACAATGGACTGTTCACGCAACGCTCTCACCCGGACTGGATTGCCCTGGCAATGCTATGGTCGACACACTGCGACGGAATCAAGGTTTATTATAAGGTAAGTACTTTGACTCTTACTTTGCACAGCGAGCTTTGCTGTACTTACAATATCTGTGCTTTCAAGCTGCCCGAACACTTGAAGAGCTACCACAAGCGGTGGCTTGAGATTCGCAACGAAGAAGATTCTATTGAGTCGTTGCGTGAAGCCTATGAAGCGATCCGAAAGGCTCTGGAGGCAGACTTGCGACAAATTCCGGCCATCCCTGTCACACAGCGCACTACCATCAGCAAAGAAATATCTCCATCCAGTCGGATAACTCACCACAACGAGCACGCCCTGGAGGTCACCGAATGGCAGGTAGCAACTGCCCTTGGACAGCACAGCCGCATGCAAGAATTGCGGCTGTTCAAGTACATGCTCAATGACCCATCTGCACGGCCGGCTGTTATGTACAGCAGCTCAAGAGATAAAGGGAAAAAGCGCATGACTGAATGTCTTGACCAAGGCGCAGCCAGCAGAACTGGCCACAAGCAGCCTAATCTCACGGTTGTGGATCCAGCAACCGGCCGCAATGTTGCTATACCAGTGAAACAACGAGCTCCCCATAAATGCAAGCACTGCCACCGTGGAGATTGTGCGGGAGCATTCAGGAGTTGGCCTTGTCAATACCAGACAGCGTCGGTGCGTAATGTCGACATCTACATAGCAAAGGCACTGGCTGACTGAATATATGCAGACAAAGGTTGCTGGCACGGGAAATGCTGCCAGTGGCCCCGGGCCCAACTCCATGGCAATGTCGATGTTTCGCTTCAAGATGTAGGAGGATGATGGAGGAAAAGCCCTTGGAACGGTTGAATTGCGCTCGCGTAGCAATACTGTCGTAAGTCATACACGTCTCAGGTCCATATCCAGTTGCACAGGCTAGCATACAGCCAATCCCTTCAATGTTCAATGTACAACACCGTACTAATTTCTTTGATTTTCTCCGTTCTTGCATCTTCCTCACGGTTGAATTAATTTCTTCAAACAAAATTGAATTGATTTAATTTTTTTCGGACCCCACATGTATATAACAACTGCCCTGAAGGCTGATCTATTTAAGCTACTTGAACACAAGCAAAAAAATCCCACAGCAATTGCAAGCATATCTGTGACAGACTGTGACTGCTTACATCACCTTCCTCTTTGGGGTGATAGACGCCGGAGCAGCGAACTGCGAGCAGCGGCCCTGCGCCAACTCTGAACGACCCTAATGTTCTGTGTTGTTATTTTAGGTTTGCCGCCTCAAATTTGTTTGTATCCGCTTGTTCTCGCCGCCCGCCTTTTGTTATTCCGTGCGAATTACCCATTTCAGATTTCTCTTTTCATCTTATCCATTTTGATAAAATAATATAAAACCCTTGTATTTTTGTAGCTACTCAGTAACATTTTGTTCATTCCTTTTGAGCCCCCCTCATGTGCGCGCATCAAAACCCTGCAATTACAACAGATTATGAGCCCCGCGCTCTAGGTGCACACCCTCTCATTTTTCATCTCCCGGCAACATTAGCTCGGTTTGTGCCCTTAGGCCAAAGCATGTCTTATTCGGGCGGCATTACATCAGCAATACACTCTTAGGCCACCTTATCGATATCAAATCTTTCTCATTATGGCTGAAGAAGTAGCCACTCCTGTCCCCACCTCGACATCATCTGTGTATAGGATCACCCCTCTTGCCGGACCGGAGAATTACCTCGCGTGGCAAATCCAGCTTAGCGACATCCTCCGAGAATTGGATCTTTGGGGTAATGTCAGCAAAACTGTGGAGAAGCCCAGGCGAGGAGATACTAGCGAATGGGAAGCCAAAGATCAGAAAGTGCTTACTACGATCTGTCTCTGCATCAATAACGATATGATGATGCATGTGATGGTTGCCAAAACTTCGAAGGAGGCTTTTGATGCCTTGGCCAATGTTTTTGTTGCCTTTAGAGGCTAGTAGGGTTTGTAGTGCATTGCTGACTTGGTTGTCTAGTTTGGCAACTTGTCTGATGCAGTCAAGGAGTGGAGTATTGGTAGTTGTTGCGGGTTGATCCTGATCTATTACTCGTAGATGGAAGAGATGTTCTGATAGTAGGATTTGCTCAAAATTATCACCCCCGCCCCCACCCCCCCCTTCTAGATCATGATCAACACGTCTAAAAATGGCATTGGGTACCGTCATTGTAGTCCCAGTTTGGGGGAACAACCGGAATCGGAATCTTGAAAGATACAACGCCCATCGTGTCTGTCTTTGGTTCAATTTGTGTGCTTCAAATAGTGGCGCCATTCTTCCAGTGCACGCATGATGGCAAGAAGTTCCTGGTCATAGATATTGTAATTCTGCTCAGTTACCGTCATCGACTGAGAGAGCTACGCGCAGGGGTGCCAATGTCCTATGTCATTATGCTGGGATAACATCGCTCCTGTCGCATTACTGGACACGTCGGTTTCCAGTGGCAGTGGCACAGTTCAACTTTCCACTCAGAATGGTTTGCTTGTATCAGGCGTAGTGAGTAGTGGTGCACTACAGAAGATTCTCTTCAATTTGTCAAAGGCAGTTTGACAGGCCAACGTCCAGTCCCATACAGTTGTTTTTCTGGTCAGGTGGTACAATGGTTGCGCTATGTCAGAAAAGTTGGGGATAAACTGTCAATTGAAGTTGGCAAACCCAAGGAATGATTGGACTTCTTTGACTTTACGAGGTATTGGCCAATCGCCACTGCAGACACTTTACCTGCATCCATCTCCAGGCTGTTGTAGGACACAATGAACCCGAGGTATTCAATCTGTGATTGTTGGAACATGCATTTCTCCGGTTTCAGGCACAAATTGTTGTCTTTCAGCCGTTGTAAAACCTGTTTGATGAGGACGTTGTGCGTTACTTGGTCTTCAGTAAAGATGAGGATGTTGTCCATATAAACTACTACGTGCCTGGCGTCAATAAGACCTGCAAAGACCTCATTCATCATGGATTGGAACGTTGCTGGTGAACTGGTAAGTCCGAAGAACATGACTGTTGGCTCGAACAGGCCGAGATTGGTCTTGAATGCTGTTTTCCACCCGTTGCCCTCTTTGATGCGTACATTGTTGCATCCCCATCTTACATCCAGTTTGGTGAAGATCTTTGCACCTTTGAGTTTGTGATTGAGTTCTGGAATTAGAGGTGGTGGGTATGTGTTCTTCTTTGTCATGGTGTTCAAAATTCGGTAGTCTGGTATTGGTCGCATTGAGCCATCCTCTTTCTTGACAAAGAAGAATGGAGAAGCCCTTGGGGATTTCAATGGTTGTATGTATCCTTTCCGTAGGTGTTCTGTGATGAAGTTGTTGAGTTCGATCTGTTCTGGTTGTGACAGCAGGTAAACTTTACAGTTCTTTGTTTCTGCTCCGGGTACAAGGTCTATGGTTTGATCCTATTTCTTCCATTCCGGTAATTGTTCTGATGCGTGCTTCTCAAACATAAATTGTAATCCTAAGAACTCAGCTAGTACAATGTCTTCAATGGTTTGTTTGGGTTTCTCCTTGTGCTGCACTTCGGCCACTTGTTGTAACAGACTGGAATTTGTGTGCGAGGGGTAGAGGCTGTTAAGCTTCAAAGATGAGTCTTATTATTATTGCTGCTTCAGCAGCTCTGCTTATATACATGTCTGTATCTACTTATGTAAGTGACTACTATACATGTCTACTCCAGCTATTCTACTGCATTACTAAGTGCATGACTCATGCTATGAATGCATGACTCATTGTATGACTAGGCTCAGCACTTGTACCAGAGGCGTACATAATGAGTAAATAACTCAAGCTAGTACTTGTCCTCAAACATACGCTTTAGGCATCCTCTGGAGTTGTACTACGTGCTTTCCATGTCATTTCCTATGCTACTAGAACACAGGCGTACATATATGTGCAGTATCCCTATAGTGCTATACTACTTAGTCTACACAACCCATATCTGTATGTCTCAGCTAATGTGATGGTTACTACTGGAGTTACCATATACAGCTGCATAATTCCTTATCAAGACTGTGGGAACTCTGCAACCTTGAAGCGTCCTTGTAACAAGGCATGGAAAACTACATATTATATTATATAGTTTTAACATGTTGAGATACATTGTGTTTGACACAAATGTAGATGAGGTCTTTGCCTCCAGCTATTGTCTCGTCAATGCTTTCTTCGTGCCACATATAGTCTTTGGCCAAATAGAGTGACTCCTCGTGTTCGGCCACCCATGCTGGAGTTACTGAGATCTTTGATTGTGTAATATAGTCTGCAGTGGGCGTAGTAGCCATAGGTAATTCCTTGTGTATGGTGGGATAATTGTAGGCAGATGCACTCTCTTCTAGGTTTTGGATCGCTGGTTCTATGATGTGGACCGTGTCTGACAGAAGCTTCTCTCCAATGTAGGTCAGGGATTCCTCTAATTCCTCCATAATGTATGGGCGTTTCATTGGCAACTGGATTTGTGTGGGTACAGTAATTGTGACTAATTATTTTGTGGGTGCATGCATCCGTTTGATTGCTTGAACAATCTTGATTGTGAGAGGATCTTGGCAATAGACGTTCTTGCCGTCATTGAAACATATGTACTTGGTTTTCCAGTCAATGGTGGGGTTATGTTTCTTCAGCCAAGTCATTCCTAGAATGACGTCGTTGCGACCCAGATTGGTGACATAAAATAATTCTTAATGGACCTTCTTTCCAACTACCAACGGTAGCCAGATACTGTGAGTGATGGGCCCTGCCGCATTGACAGTCCCATCAACGCTTTGAACTCCAAATGGTTTAAGTAAAGGGTTTGCCGCCCATCTGTTGTGCTTGAGGACATTTCCGTGGATGAAGCAATGTGTGGCACCACTATCAACCAATACTTGAACTTCGACGATTTTGCAATTGTGTGTGATTTTGCCAGCAAATGATATTGAGAGATTACCAGCAGATACACAATTCGCCTTGATCCTGACACATGTTGAGGGTGCCGGATAAACTAAAAACCCTCTCTTTCTTCTAACTCGTCTAGGAATAAGCCCCTTTCCTCCACTGGTAATACTGCTATCATTCAATGGACCACTTCCATATTTGACCCAGTTTGGGTATTCCATCTCGCCATTCCTGAATCATGAAGGTGGGTGGCCCTGCCCACTTGAGGTCCAACCACCTCTGTACCTCTTCCTGGGTTTCTCCCAACACCTCCCGCTTCTCTGCTGCCCATCCCATCCAGTTGGAGTTGCAGGCCCAGTTTATCATGTCCCCCAACTCCACCCGGGTAGTTACTTGTGTTCTCCCCTCCATCATGTTTTCTGCCTCCTCGCTGGTCATGAAGATCCTTCTCCTGCAGTCCAACAGTCCCCAAACTTTGCTGGGTCCACTCCCTTCTGTATCAATAACGAATGCCTTGGCGAGTTGTGCTCGCTCATCCTGTATTGCTTTCCACGCCAATATGCCTGGGGCAGATACTTCATCCGGTGTCCTATTGACCAGCCTCCTCCCTTCTTGCCTCCACTGTGTTGTTGCTATGTTCTTCCCCTTCAACCACTGTTGCAGTTCGGAGTGCAGGCGGCGGGTTCTGCGCTCGAGGTTGCGCACGTTGATTTGGCCTGTAGTCGGGATGGAAAGAGAGGTTGTTGGCTTTGTGGCCTGGTGGGTGGCACCTGAAACATAGGTTGTCTTTGAAATGACGCTTACAATCTGCTGCACTCATGACTCTTGGGGTGGCTTGGTTGTTGCTGGGGTAGGGGGTTCGAGTAGATTGATCCCCCCCCCTCACTCCTGCCACAGCCATTATGAGCAGCCAGATCGAGCGTCAGGAGTTGTTGGTTTGTTTCTAGCCCAAGCGCTTCTATCATCATTTCTCCAAGGTTCTCCGGTTGATGGTGTAGATTATGGAGGGCGTTAAGGAGGCTCCACTTGAGTCCGCACTTGTACCAAGCCATCACCGCTGTTTCGTCTCGGTTCTTGCCGTATTGTCCCAGCAATACGGAGAAATCATTGTTGTATTCTTGGACTGTTCTCAAGCCCTGATTTGCTCTTTCAAGCTTGGCCAATGCTCATTCTCTCAGTCCTTTGTCCTGGAAGAACATCAACACTTCATCGCAGAATTCTCTCCAGTGTGGGAAATCTTCCATCGGGTATTGTTTCTTCTTCAGCATAGCCCACGGTCCAGCCGTTCCTCCGTTCATGTAGCTGAGTACGCAAACAATCTTGTGTATGGCTAGAGCAAATCACTTGGGCTGCATCCTGATGTACATCAACATGTTGGTCCACCATTTGTCAAACTTCTCGGCCTTGCTGTCAAAGTCTTGGGGATCACGGTGTTTGAGCTTCTCCCACTCACTTTGAGGTGGTGCTCGGTCATTGGTTGGGGCGTCGAAGTATCTGTCAAAGGGGTACTTGGGGTCGAAAAGATCTGATTGCCTCCTCTTTTCATGACCTTCCCTGCCATAGGGTTGAAAGAGGGGTCGATGTGGATCTGGTGCCGAGGAGTCGTCATCATCAGGAGTAGTGAATGGTGTGAATGGCCTTTGTTCTCTTTCAGTTCTTGGTGCTTGGGTAGCAGTATCTGTTGTTGGTTGCACGGTACTTTCTGTTTGTATGGCTTCTTTGGGAGTACTCATTGTCAGCTTCAATGCTACTGTAAGTTCTTCTAACAATAGTGGTGATGTGTTGCTAGCAAATGGTACCTCTGCTCATCTCTTGTCACGTCTTCTGGCTTCTAGCAAGTGTTGCTCAACTTGGGCTACGTCCACAAATCCAAACTTTGGGTGTGGCGGTCTTACTGTGTGGTTTGCTAGTTTGTGATTGGAACAAATATCAGTTGGGCAATGTTCCCACCCGTTGTCGTGGTCAAGATAGACATCTTGTTTCTTCTTGTAGAGAAAGTGTGGATTTCCGTAGCAGGGGAGGGATGTTTTGGCTCCTACTGTCATATGCTTCTGATGTCTGATGTGTCTAGTTGGTACTTCCCATCCAGGGTAAGGCTAGCAAGGATGATCAGGGATTGCAGCGAGACCATAGTTGTTGCCAATCGAGTTGATCTTCTTGGTGCGCGGGGTAGACCCAGAAGAGTCTATCCAAATGTTAAGACCGACTATCATCAAGAGACAAGTTGTCAAGTCAGAACACCTTGGTGTAGCTACACCCAAGGTCAAATGATGGTCTAGGCCGCGCGGTCGCTGTCAAGCACAGTGGCAGACAGATGATGGTTTGATAGAAGGAATATTGATACAAAGTGAATAGACTGAGGTAGTAGCCCCATGTTTAGTGGCTATCTATACATGTTGAATTAACTACTTATGGAACAGTCCGACGTAGTGGTAAGCAATCAATGGAATGGAAAGAAAGAACAATAGACAATAGAGAGATGGAACATGAGTCAGAGAACAATGGAAAAGGGGTTGAACCCGAAACAGGGGATAGATGGGGTTGAACCCGAAACAGGGGATAGGCGGAATTGGACCCAATACAACGGTAACAGAGTTATGGAAGAGCCAAGGGTAGAACCAAGGCAATGGTAATAAATCGGA
>JABYQR010000188.1:0-88334 GCA_022592445.1 Cytidiella melzeri | reverse complement strand
CACAAGCAAGCAATTCAATTCATTAGTGATATGCGTAATTGTCAACAAAACGTATCATAGGGCGCAGCGACCAGAGCGTATTCAGAAAGACCACAGCAATGGCAAATAGCAACGAAGATGAGACAGGAACAAAGACGAGCATCAGGTCCTCCTGGAACGAAGCTGGATTCCGCCCTTTGTGCCCAAAGATCTTCAGAAATTGTAAGTATATCATGTGAGCTCAATTGGAAAATGACAAACCTCGTCCGCATTTTGCCTGCTCGACCAGAGTTCTTCTTCTTCTTTGCTTGACCTCCATCACGCTGGTCATCCTCCTGCAGTCGACCTCGTTTCTGAGGCAGGGCAGCACTTGACCCAGCTTCAGGCTCTGCATTCTCCAGATCCTGAGACGTTTGTCCAGCAGGGGCAGCTGAAGACCCGCCGTCCTGTGGTTTCAGAGATGGCTGCTCAGCGGAGGGGGTGGTTGAGCCATTCTCTACAGATCTGCCTCCGGAAGCGGTTTGATCGGCCAATGCCTGAGCAACATCTTCGCTGTACTGAACAATGATATTGCGCCAAGTGTTGAAATGAGCCTTTGTGAGGTCAGAGAATTCGAGGGGGTCGTTGTTACCCGGCTCAGCAAATGCAGCCCGAGAGACGTCTTGAAAGGGTAGTCCAATCTTCAACAGGAGTTCCATCTTTCTCTCTTGCACAGTTGGCTCCGTCAAGCTGTGGCCTCGGGCGTATGTCACAGCCGCTTGATACACTTCGCTATCTTGAGTGTGGAATGTGTCTGAGAGACGACCATTAGGCCATCTCCAATCCCAAGGTGCCACCGGACCAATGTAGCGTTTGCGGACGCGGTCTGCGGGATGAGGAGCATGAAGCTGAGGTCAAGGTCAGTAGGTCCATGGTTGATTAGAATTAATGTGCAACACTAACCGGAGTATCTTCGACATAGCTCACGAGACTTTGCCAAGCGGAGTCGGCGCTGAACCCTCTGAGCCAGTTCAAGCGATTCTCTTTGGGTATGCTGGCAGGACTATCAGCAAGCACCGGTTGCGGTGTGAGATGCTTAGATTGATCCAACCTATCAAAGGCAAATGAGCTGGAGCATGACAGGTCACGCAATGCAGACAACTTACTGCAGCAGAGCAGGGTCAATGTGAGCAGTACTGCTGTTCTCCTGGGGGTCCCTATCTTTCTCCACAGATCTGCGTTCAAGACCTTCAGCTGCCGCAGCTGGAGATTTTCCTGCCTCTGCCGCTGGAGTGGTATCTTGACGGCTCCCTTCAGCGGCGCTCCGATGAGCAGGCTTGTCTGTGGGAAGTTGTCTTTTGCTTCAAGGTCAGCAACTGGAGTGATTGAGAAACTGGATGAAACTGACGATGATCCCGCCACAGCAGGCTCTGGTATTGTGGCAGAACTCTGCAACGTCCTCGAGAATGGGTTGGCCCTCCACGCGGCTAGACTCTGCTCAACGTTTTCCTTGTGCTTGGCAATGATTCCGCGCCAATGATCGAAATGCTCGCGAGTGAAGTGAGAAAACTTGAGTGGGTCATTGCTATTTGGCTCAGCAAATGCAGCCCGAGCAATGTCTCGAAGAGGCAACCCAACCTTCAGAAGAATGTCCATCTTCTCCCGACGAGTGCCCGGCAGTGTTAGCTTTTGGCCCTGAGCATACGTCACAGCCACCTGGTACTCCATATGATCCTTGGTGTGAAACTTGGGACTGAGGCAATGGTGAGGCCAGCCCCAGCCCCAAGGTACTGACGGACCATTGTACCGATAGTCGCCGGAGTCGGCGCCATGAGGGGCATCGGACTGAGGTCAACATCAGAAAACCTGCTGTTGAACCAACTAAAAATACTGACCGGAGTATTTTTGACATAGTCTACAAGGACCTGCCAATCGACTTCGGTGCTGAGGCGCCCAAGCCAGTCCAAACAATTCTCTTTTGCCACACTGGCAGGAGAGTCAGGGCTAAAACGAGTGAGCTGGTTTGTCAGAGTTTGTAGTGCATTGGGAACTTACTGAGGTGCCTTGAAGATGGCATCTTCGGGCTCTATTGAAGCAGTATGTTGCTCCTTTGCTCGAGCTGTGCCATCTTTTTCAGGCTGCTTGGCCGCCTTTTGTTTCTTCTGGCTAGGACCGGGGTCTGCTTGAGTTTTTCGCTTCTCAGCAGGCCTGCTTGTGTGGCTCATGCTTTCCTGAGGCGTCCGCTCGACTTCCAAACTTGACGCCTTCTGTTTCTCGGCAGGCGGGGCACTACGCTTGGAGGACTGATCATGGGTGTGAGTAGTTGTCTTAAAGCATAAGAACACCGCTTACTTCTGCCACTCTCCGACCAGCAGCAGCTGGTTGCTGCTTTTTTGGAGCGGGGATGGCAAGAGAGTTGTCATTGGACTCTTTGTCGCTACCGTCTGCCTCGGGGTCCTCTGCAAAAGGAGCGATAAATTCTGAGCCGTTTGCTTCCTGGGGCCCATCTCCTAGCGAATTGTATCTCAAGTCCTTTGCGCGGACCGTCTGGAAATCAAAAGCCATGCGGTTACGCTCCACTCTGCTCCTCCAGTGAGATACCATGCGGTTGATGTCAATTTCTTTCATTTTGGATGGGTCGCAGAAATGGATCTTGGCAGGTAGAAACCTGGGGTGAATGTAGGCATTCCGATCTGCAACAATCTCGGTAAACGGCACCCTCGCATTGGGATTTCCGGAGACCAGGCCTAAGAAACAGCAGATATAATTTAGATACCTGTTGAACAGCATGTATGAGAGACTTATGATATCGGATTGTGAGGAAACATCGGACAACATCCTTCATATCTACCAATGACATTCCCTCAGGCCACTGGTCAGGAACGGCAGGCCAGCCGGCTTTGTTTGTGGGGAAGTACCATTTCAAACCGGTCTCATCTGCATCAACCGCACGATGGATTTTATCCTTGTTGTTTTCGAGCCAAAGGTTTTCATCAACAGCTAATGTGTAGCAAGTGAGCAAATGAGATTGAACGTCGGTCTATACTGCATACCAAGTGAAGATTGCCCAAAGATTTTGAACTTGCTATAGGCTCTTTGAAACGACGGGTCCAAAACGAAAGGTTGGCCAAATGGTAGAGGCACCTCATACCTACAGAAGAGCAAGATGAGTGGATGGACACGCTGATAGTGCTGTACTCACTGAGTGGCTCCAATGTCTTCGTCCTCTGTCCGGAAGGCCGCCATGACAACAACGTGGGCTCCATACACGCGCTTTGTTGCCAATGCGAAATTCCGCACTTTCTTTGCCAAAGTGTCAATTTCGGAACTGGCAACAACATTCCAACTTCAGTCTAGAGCCTACAGGCTTGCAATAAAAATACAGGACGTACGAAGTAAGAGGTTCAGTTCGGCCCTCGCTGTTGACCTTTGTTTGAAAAGCCTGGGCCTGTTCCCGTTGCTCCTCAGTCATTCCGGCCATGAACTCCGTGATGGCCTTTTGTCGATACCCAAGTAGCAGGCGGGCAGGTGTACCAGACCCGCCCTTGCCCTTGCCCTCACCCTCACTGTCACCCTTGTTCTTGCTTTCGCCCTCGCTCTTGTCCCCATCTTCATCCTCATCCTTGTTCTCGTCCTCATTCTTGCCCTCTCCCTTGCGTTTCTCTCCCTCGCGCGGTGAGACACTAACATACCCCCCGGCCACAAAGGGACCGGGCACAAACACACCTGACCTCGCGAGAGGCGATTACATGTGTAAGTAGGGGTTGAGGGTATGCGTGAATGTAGGTTGCGAGTGGGTCCAAGAGTCCTAGGCTGCACCTAGACTCGGGCGAGCGGTGATGCATTTGCAGGGCTCGGAGTGCGAGGCCAGAAGCGCTGTGGTTTGTTTGGGTAGCTGGGAAAAGTTCCGGGTAGAAAGATGTAAAGTAAAACCAAGCAAGGCAATGCAATGCAAAGAGGCAATAGAACTTAAGTGTTGCAAAAGAAAGTGGTATAAAAGTGATAGAGCTAGGGGCAACGCAGTGGTGAAGAAAGGGGAGCAATTGGCATGCGATACACAAGAGGGGGGAGAGGAAGTGGTGTGGTAAAGTGCGAGAGAAAGGACTGCGCTGGCTCATTGCAAGAGGATAACGCAAAACACCATGGCAAACACAGTAGGAAACGCAATGGGAACACAGAATAAACGCAGTCTAAATTGCAGTAGCCTTGAGAAAGAGAAGGGGCGGCTGTAAAAGGGGGTCGCAGTGAAGGAGAAACGCAGCGCAGTAAGTAACGCAGTGAAATAAACGCAGTAGGAACACAAAAGGGGGTCGCAATGAAGGAGAAAGTGGCGCAGGGTGAGAGATACGCACTGCGGAGTTGCTCAAGAAGCAAGGGAAAAGTGGCAGGGGCAACTTTGAGGGGAAAACCGCGGGGGTGTCGTATTCTGAGCTAAGCAAAGTACAGACACAGCGTATATAAGTAAAAGGCAATAGGGGCTATAGCAAATTGAAGCCATGCGAGAGCAAGGCAAGGAAAGGGGCATTGCGCGATGAAACGAGGGACAAACGCGAAACATGTTACAGGAGCGATGGGGCACTGCCTTTAGCCGCTCTGCAAAGAGAACAGGCTGCGGAATCCGAGGGAGTGGAAAAGGGGGCCGGGGGGTTCCAACAGCTATGAGCTTGAGTGCGAGGGACTACAAGGATGCAATATGCGGCAAGTGAAGCCATGCAATGCAAAGCCATGCGAACCAAAGCAGAGGGAATGCAACGCGAGGCGGCGCGAGGCAAAGCAAGGCGGCACGATGCGACGCGAGGCAATGCGAAGCGAGGCAATGCAAGGCGACGCGAGGCCAAGCAAAGTGGAGGAGAAGCGAGGCAATCGCGAGGCAGCGCGAGATAACGCGAGGCGAAGCAAGGCGGCGCGACGCGACGCGAAGCAACATGCAAGGCGAGGCAATGCGAGGCGGCGCGAGGCGAAACGAAGCGGAGGGAATGCAATGCAAGGCAACGCGAGGCAGCGCGAGATAACGCGAGGCGAAGCAAGGCGGCGCGACGCAACGCGAAGCAACATGCAAGGCAAGGCGGCGCGAGGCGAAGCGAAGCGGAGGGAATGCAATGCAATGCAATGCAAGGCAGGGCGAGGCAACGCGAGATAATGCGACGTGACGCGAGGCAACGCGAAGGGAATGCAAGGCGAGGGGACGCGAAGCGAAGGGAAGCAAAGCGACCCAATGCGAAGCAAGGCGAAATGAAGCGGTGCCAAGCAAAGCAAGGCGAAGCGATGCAATGGAAAGCAAAGCAAAGCGAGGCGATGCAATACCAGTCTTGCCAGAACCAAGGGCTGCTGCTAGTCCATGCGAATGTGCTCGCCTTTGGGCCTGTTGCACGTCCAGCGATTTCCAGGCGTATCAGCGGACCTTTCTCCATAGCCCTGCCTTTGCCTTTGATGGCCTTCTTCCTCTCAGCATCCCTCATGTCCCGCATGATCTGCGCAATTGGCTCCTTGAACACCTTTGCAACAGCATCACGCTTAGTGAGCTTTCGTCCTCCGTCCTCGTGCTTGGTGTTCTTCACCCTTGGAACAGACAAAACGCCTTGGGCCCGGGCGCGTTTCGCCTTCTCGTTATTCAACCAGTTGCGGACTTTCTACAGACGGAATACAAAATAGGTGAGAAGCTGGTATTGGAATCGTGTGGGAGGAACACTCACGGTCTCAAGCAGCTCAGGCACATGAAGCTTATGCTTTGTTGCAATTTCCCGAAGCAGCTCGGCGGTTTCTGAGACCACCCTGGTCTTCTTCTTGCCTTTGCCCTCATGGTAGCGTGGATACGCGTTGGACAAAGTTTCCAGGAACACAGGGCGGCACCACTTCACGCTGGGCCACACAACACTCTCAACGTCCTCTTCATTGGACGGAGCGCCGCCTTCTGAAGACTCGTCGTTGTAATGCCGACGGTTTTTGCTCTCCAGGTCGGAATCAGAATGGTGTGCTGAGGACATGATTGCTGCTGAAATGTAATGAAAGAGGTAGAGAATCAAGGGCGAGCAACTATGGATGGAACTGCGAGGCGAGTGCCAGCAAAGTGTTCTCGTGCTTTATTTGTTTCACACGGTCACGTGACCTTTTTTTTTTGCGGCAAGGGATATGTCCTGGTTCTTTACAATACATTTTTAAAGGCGATAAGCCAAGACATTCTTTAAGTTACATGTTGGGCAGTCAACAACAGAGACGGAGTTGGCAGAAATAACACGACTGGCCATGTCGCGTTACATCTACCAAACCTGCAGATACACTAAGCAGAAATAATGGTAAACTACAGTAAAGCATGGCTCTAGAAGGAGATGCGTCAGCAGGGTTCGCTTTTGAGTAGAAGTTTGCACCTGATAATCCATAATATTGGGATGTTGCTGCAAGCCATACGTTAGCAATAGACGGAGTGTAGGGTTGTGCAGAATTGAACGACTAACCTCCAATACACGCCGGCAGGCCTGATCAATTGAGGTTGAGGCATACAGACTGAAGCCAGGGCAGAGGGCATACGACATAAGACATTGCACGACCCTGCAACCGATGAGCTGGCGATAACCGACATTCCAACAAATCCACGCTGCTCGACTGAGGTCAAGGCGTACGGACTGAAGCCAGGGCAGAGGGCGTACGACATAAGACATCACACAACCCTACAACCGATAAGCTGGCATGAATGCCCCTGAGCCAGCCAAGCTAACACAAGCAGATGATAGTGAGTTAAATACTCACCCGCACCACCGAGCTGTTCCAATTCATTCCCAACGCCCACTGCAGTTGGACAATGGGAATGGACTGGCACTGGTCATGGCTGGGAGGTGTTCGTCGTTGGTGTCGAGCTGGTGCCAAAGGTTCACCGCGTTTGTCGTGGCTATGGGAGGATGGGGCTGGTTTGCCGTTGGTGGTCGAAGCCGGTGTGAAAGCCCGGATGCTCGTCCTCGCTGTTGTCAACAGGTAACTCTAAGACATTGTCCCCCCCAGATATTCCAACAGCTCACCTTGCACCCTCGCCGCCAACCTGACACGTCACAAACTCCCCGGGGCACTTGCACTGCCCTCCCTTCCTCCAATGAAAGACTCCCCATCTTTCTCACCTACTGAGGCAGCTTCAAGCAGCAAAAATGGGGACGAGGCTGAGCATTAATTGGTAGGAGAACGGGCGTTGTTTGTTCATCGCCCTCATGGGCTGTGAATGCCAGTGCGCAGCGCTGTGAACGTTTTAGTAGGCTAGAGACACGGAGATAAGAGAATGTACGACCTGATTGGACAGGGAAGGGAAATCCGAGCGCGTGTGGTACGAAGCAGTGTAGAGCAGAGGTTGAAGTCGTTGAACTATGCAAGACGAGAGTTGAAGTCCGGTGTTTGGGCGTGTTTGTGTCAGTGGCACGTGCGCTCGATCGGAAGCAATTGGGTTCGATTGTTCATTTCCCTCGTTTTGCTCACGTCGTCCTCTCCGTGTCGCTCTGTTCTCTCTCTCTCCGTTCCTCACTACTCTGCCACCCTGTCGTCGTCGATCAAATCTTCTTTGCTTCTGGTCCTTTATTCAGTGTTTGCTCTTGTCTTCCTATTTGGCCATCTTTCCTCACAGCTTTGACTTCGACTTCGTTTCTCCCATTCTTGGTAATATGGCAAGAACACGACAGACCCCAAAGAAGACTACTGGCGGTAAAGCACCTCGTAAGGCGTTAGGTGGCGCGGTGGCACTCCAACAATGAGAATGGGAACGAAGACTCGGTGAGTGCGGCACCATGTCAAGGAGAACCAACTAACCTATGTGCAACTCACAGTGGTGTTGTGTCTGTATGAATGGTGGACAGCTCGTGCAGTGCAAGTGCGGCCGTGGCGTTTGTGTTCGCTGCGCACCTCAGCTGGACTCTGTCCCTTCGGAGGTGATGGGCCGATGCAGTTTTACCTGCCCCCCTTGTGAACTGCGTAGGAACACGGTCCCAATGACCTACAGGGTGCGTAAACACACCTCAATAGCACTCTTAACTTTTATCTGACATGGTTACAGGGGCTTTACAACGAGGATGGTTGCGCCATGTTCCCAAATGGCCTGGCCATCACCCCGCAGTCCTTCATTCCCCCTAGAATCCACTGCCGTCTCCCACGTTTGTGCATTATCAACATCTACCTGGTGGGTCTGTTGCCAAGAGGTGGGCCTGGACACCTTCTGTCCGAGATGGTCCGCCCGTGGTACTCCTCGTTTCGGGATGAGAGCCGAGTGATATATCTCGAGCATATCATGGATGTTACAGGGGACCGCACCATTGACAACGAGGTAGCAGACATGGCGGAGCTTGGTCAACGAGGAGCTGAGTAAGCAACAGCAGCTTACCTGTCACATAGATGTTGTTCTAACTCCTTCACCTAGCTACAACATTATTATGGTCTTCATTTGCACTCACTCTGATGAAACTCGTGGAGATCTGTTCTTCAAGCCGAATGGTGCTGTCACGGTCAATGATGTATGTGAGACATTGCAAAGTAGTGTCATTCGCTAACGTTTAGTAGTTCTTTTCCCACATTCTCAAGCACCTCTTGGACCCGCTCAAGAAGAAAGAGATTACCATGTTTCTGCTGGCGTGTGGTGCAATTTTGCATCACGAGGAGTCTTCACATGATTTGAAAACGGCAGTCTCAACGTAAGCACCATACATCTAAACTCGTTTCAGTCTATTGACTCCCCATGCAGGTTCAACATCAAGAACTGCTTCACGTTCACTTCTCAGATGCTGTTGGCATACGAGATCTTTCCTTTTGTCCAGGGTTATGCCCATGCCGCTGTCAGGCAGGGACGGAACTCTGAAGCTGACCTTGAGCAGTTGCTGGACCAATGCTTCAGCGTCGGCTTGCACAACAATATTGTATGGTTCATGCCGGGTAAGGATCCCATTCGCTATGCTTGGACAGAGAATATGGTTCGGCCCTGGGGTCATACCTTGTCTTATCAGTGCTCTTCCTGCATGTCGCTCTGGTGCTGGAGTCGTAGGAAGGTGAACCAGGATGGCAGCATCTTATTTGGGTGCAAAGGCAAATTGCCCAGCGGCGCTCAGTGTCAGGCCACCGTGACTGTCATCAATGACATGAACCTTGGTCCCGTGCAGAGGGGCCATAAGGAAGTGTGGATGAAAGGCATTCTTTGATGTTGTTTCTGTGTGTGCACTTGCGTAAAATTGTCATTGCAATATATTCTGTTTGCTCGCTCTTGAATGGTTGTGCCCTATAAGTGTGACACATTGTTGTCTCTAAAGTAATATTAACATATTTGAAAGTGAAGTTCACTGTATGTATCGATTATTGGCTGTGTGCATACCATTTGCATTTGCTATTGTGGTATGGAAGATGTCTACATATGACCCATTGACACATTGACCTATGGCTCATGCCGTACATAATGTTACCGCTATATAGGGTTGCTGAGATGTATATTTGCTACATATATATGGGCTTGCGTTAATGTAATTTACACCTCCATTCAAGCGTTTCTGCTAGCATGTAAGGCTCTAGTATATATAGCCAAGCTCTTCAATTGCTAGCATGTGACTCACATACACATATATATAATCGGGTGCTGTTTGCTAGCATGCATTTCTCGCGACCATTCATGAGCAAAGTTTGCTACTCACGCACATATATATATATAAACAGGTGCTGCTTGCTAGCATGCATTTCTCATGACCATTCATGGGAACGGTTTGCTGATGTGCGTTTATGGGTATCATGTATGTAAAGCTCCCACGAGGTTTTGAGTTTTCTATATTTGCAGGATTGCTATACAATCTTGCTGTAATGTGGGCTTTATGTGTATATATATGGCATTGCGTGCCGTCTTGTTTTGGACATGATCCTAACTTGGCTTTGAGCGCAGCCACTTCCTTCCTGACCTTACATACTCCTCAACCTCACTTTTGCTCTGATTTCTTTATTTTGCATTCCTAGACATGCCTCTCAGACAGGTCAAGGACTACGTCATCACAGAGGTTTCAAGAGGTGCAAGAAGAAAAATTCGTGCACTACCTATTGCTTCCTCAGCCAGATCAAAGCGTAAAACAAGCCAGAAGAAAACAACAAGATCTCCCGAGAATATCAAACACGCAGCTTTACAAGATGATTGTATAATGGATGAACAGCTTGAAGGCAATGCATCAGGCAAGAAGGCAAAGGTATGGGCACCCGAAAGAGTACAATTGAAATTGTCGTTCACAAGACTTGTCTCCCAGACTCAACATGAGTTCATTCATGACTGGCTCCCTTGGAAAGAAACATTCCTAGAGATATTGTACAAACTAGAAGGCCCGCAAACTCCATGGTCTGTAGTTGTGGCCTGAATGGGCAATATCGTTGCTTGGACTGCGAAGACTTTCACCTTTCCTGTTGGCAGTGTTTACTCCGGACACACCAGCGTCTTCACACCCACCTACTGCAACAATACTCAGATAAGACATTTCGGAAGGTTACGCTTGCTGAAATGGGTCATATACGGTACTTAGGGCATCATGGAGAGCACTGCATAGAAGCTGTCAGTGAGGAAGTTGGAGCTTGGGCAGACGAAGAAGAAAGCAATCTCATGGAAGTTGATGAACAGGGAGATAGAGGATTTGTCGCAGAAGAGACACATGCTCAGATTCTTGTGGTCGACTCTTCTGGGATTGCAGAGCACACGTTTCACTTTTGCACTTGCAGGAATGCCGCGTCCTAAGTGCAGCAGCTTCTCGAAGCAAAGCTTTTCCCAGCGTCGTATGAGAAAATCAAGACTGTCTTCTCATTCAAGGTTCTCCGACTATATGCTTGAATCAACTGCATGTAAGACTAGCGGAAATGCATTTTGGTCGAAGCTGCAGCGTAGAACAGACAACGCTTTTACATCTGATGTGCCGGTAGGACTTGGTGTGCTCTGACTGAGCTTTACTCACTGCTGTATTCTTAGGATCGATACCGAGAGTTTTTAAGAGTATCGCGATGCTGGCGGTATCTTCAAATACGGAAATGGTTTGGAGTGAGCTACAGCAACAGTAGTCTTAAGGAGGGGGAGCTAGCTCTGTTTTGTGCAGCTTGTCCCCAGCCTGGTATCAATATGCCAGCTGGGTGGAAGACAGACTCCCGCTCGTACGATTTCCAAATGACCATCTCTTTAAACTCAGGACCTCACTATGCTGCAGGTGGCTGTATCGGAGGTCAATTGCTGCAGATGGATTCTTTTCAGCCGACCACCTTAAAGCAGCTTCAAAGTCTTCCAGTCTTGATGTTCCGCTCTCCAATGGAGAAGGATATATGACAGAGCGGAGTGCATACGAGAAGCATTTGAATACAGCCACAGAGTACCCTCAGGCAAGTGTTCAATGTTAAAGCTGATTTGTTGCATGCAATTACTCATTTTTCTCTCTAAGAAATCAACATGCCATCAGCATCGAAGCGTTAACAACACCCAGGACAAAGGAAAAAATCAGCATAAAGATTGTACTGGTATTGGAGCAGCATGCTGTGCAAGACACGCCTGTATTGTGCCAGGCTCGATTGTTGACTTTGTCAAGGGAGGAGAGCGGTGAGTTATCTGCTTTGTGCAATGTCAGAACTACAAGGGAGGGTACCAAGAGTTCTGTGATTTATCTGTGCCATTTGTTACAATTCCTGAAGAATGAAGAAGAATTGTTCCAGTGTGCTCCAGCACATTGATGCCTTTTCAGATGTGACCTTTTTGTCCCCCAAAGTGTGGGAATTTGATAGCAGAATACAGACAGTAACAGCCTCAATAACAAACCAATGAATACAGCTGATGGCATCACACTGGCCTTGTTATCAGCCCTTAATTACTTTGTATCAGATCACTTTTGCAATCAAACTGCAGTTTTTGATTTTAACAGACTGCATATGGGAGCAAATCTGTGCATATAATACACCATTGGATAGACCTATCTTGTAGCAACATCCTGGTACAAATATCCTGTCAATTGAAGTGGAATTGAGCAAGTTATGGCCAGTCTACTGAAAAAAGTCATCCAGACTCAGATTTAAACTCCACTCCTGCCGGCAAATGATGTCACATTCCGGTCATATAAATGTGCAGCACTCCGGTCATATAAATGTGCAGCACATATGACACATTGCTTGCTCTCTGAACAAGGAATAGAATTAGAAGACAAAGAGTATTGGCTCTGAGCAATAATTACCAGTACTTTGGAAGCCAGCTACAAATTCTCAACCCCCACATTGTTGGACAACGTAAATTTGTGGCTGCATCAGGAGTAAGTACAGCATCTGATTGTTCCACAAAGTTTGGCAACTGTTATTTGCTCTCTAAGGAGGGGTTACAATCAGAACATAGCCTGTGGCAGTTTCAATGGGGGTAAGGCAGTTCAGACATCAGCAGGACATGGTTGCATCAGCATAGAGCACTGCCTTTGATGCTTCCACACAGTTTCACAACCACAGTTACAATCAGAACATAGCCTGTGGCAGTCCTAATTGTAACAGTAAGGTTACTACTCACCAGATAAGTTGATAAACTTGGGGAGATAGTGTGTGATAGAGAGTTAGAGTGGTGGTGAGCGAAGTACTGGTGGGTACTGAGTAGTCCTGGTTCAACAGAGTGGATAAGACTGAGGGGATATGCCCTCAGGAGTGCCTCTATATATACATGAAGGGGAGGACCCCAGGTACTACCCTAAGACCCCTAATACCTACATGAGTAAGCGAAGTAATCTACCTTACTAAGCATGCCCTATGCCCTAGTGGTGCCACTTCAATAATCAACCAATAGCAATTGTCCCCATGACCTGATCCCATGACCCAGCTCCAAGGCTAGACTTGTTCTAGCTTGTTCTGAGACAAGGCTAGACTTTTCCAGAAGGTTCTATGAACTATGACATCATCTAATGGAATGTTCTATACTATGACATCATAGTTCCAGCAAGTTCCACAAGGTTTCAGAGAGTTCTATCATGTGATACACATATAAGGAAAGGAGCACATCAGCGCATCAATTGATAGGCACTGAGAATAAGCGCCGGAATAGGCACCTGATAAGCGCCAGATAAGCGCTGGATAAGCGCCTAAATAGACACCGGATAAGTGCTGGATAAGCGCTTGACAAGCGCTTAAATATTCCCAATAATACCGTTGCCTGGTAAGGCAAGTCTTGTAGAAACATTGAAAATCTGTGACACTAATGGGGCTGAGGCAGTTCAGACATCAACAAGACTGGTTGCATCAGCATAGAGCACTGCCTTGGATTCTTCCACACAGTTTCACAACCACTAGTTGCTCTCTAAGGAGGGGTTACAATCAGAAAATAGCCTGTGGCAGTCCAAATGGGGCTGAGGCAGTTCAGACATCAACAGGACGTGGTTGCATCAGCATAGAGCACTGCCTTTGACTCTTCCGCACAGTTTCACAACCACTCGTTGCTCTATAAGCAGGAGTTACTATCAGAACACAGCCTGTGGCAGCTCTGATGGGGGTGAGGCAGCGCAGACATCAACAGGACACATGTAACATGTTCTAGCAATTGATCCAATAAGACACCCTCAAGCCCTTCATTCTTGAAAAGAGTTATTTTCTAGAAGCAGCAGTGAACACTGCACAAGATTAATGACAAGATAGATGAAGCCTTTTGCTACCACTGGTGACTACCTTCATCAATGTATGGCTCCTTTTCCTGCAACCAAACTTATCAATTGTAGTACAGTCACTTTATCCCAGATCAAGCTGCCTATCAAAGGTGTCACCAATAGCAAATGCCCATAATACAGTCAATATTCATGACCAGATGGCTTGGCAAGATCCTTACCAGGAGCAGAGTTGTTTACTGAGGTTCTTTTTAGTAACAAAGTCACCGGTGCAATTGACTATTTCACGCTATATGATTTATTATTCAATTTGCTATCAATAACATAATCACTTGTAACCCTGTTCCTGCAGTTTACCAAGTTTGATTTAGATTATTTAATATAATTCAACACCATTAAGAAGAAGATGCGTGTCAAACAATTTTTATCTCCATGCTCTACTCCACAAACTTGTTTTAATTCTGTGCCCACACCCATTGTTGCACTTCAAACAATACAGCACAGTCCCTCTTCTTTCATGAATGATTGTGTGCTCCAGTGAAGACAAACTACCCACTTGCTATACATTACTCATTGAAGAAGCCATTCCTAACAAAATTATATGCTCAGGCTGCTACCAGCACCAAGTTTACTTACAAATCTGGCTCAAAAAGTAATACCATCATTCAATCTTCAGGAATTGTACTTGCCGCTTGCCGGCCTTGCTAACGCTAGTCATAGATAAAGCGCATAACATTGGTAATGCAGAGAGGTTATGCATCAGTGCAACTTCATTCATATGGCAAGCTTTGCATACAAACTGCCATCTACATGTGAAGTTCCATTATGTATGGTATATATGTGTCCAGCTTTGCATGAGCTCACTACACTCGTGAGGCTCAAGGCATGCATACATGTTGTTTTTGCATGTCAGCCTTGAAATTTATTTTTCTCGTGTTTTGTGTTCAAGCAATGCATGTATGCACCTATGTATTTTTATATGTCTTGCGCTTTCGCTAAAAACATACAGTATCTGCAACATGCTATAGCATATGTATACAAGCACTGCTTTCTCCGAAGCACACATTTTTTGACTTTGTCTTCCTTGCATGAGCTCTGACCAGGTATTTTTGCAGGCAGATGTATATGGACTACAGCATCTGCAAAGGGAGCAGTTTCAACAGTCAGGAGCTCCAGTCGCTTCTCATCATTTATGATGTTTGCTGCCAGTGGCGAAAACGCTTTCAAGATAGGCTGGCAGCCAACAAGGGTCTTTCTCTGCTGGATTCGATTCCCACAAATGGAATAGAATACGCAGTAGGCAAGTTCGACCTCTCGGCACACGTTCAGCAGTGTTATGTCACACATACGTTGAACTATATCCGTGGTGCTGGCCAGTTGGATGGAGAACTCATGGAGACCAATTGGGGACCATTGAAGGGAATTGTCCAATCTATGCGGTCAATGTCTTTTGTACATCGAAGAGAAGCACTGGATCATCAGATCCGGGATCATAATTGGCGAAAGCTAGTTTCATGCAGTACGTTCCATCAGATACAATGATATTCCCTTACTTACAATTCTACTCTTCAGTTGGAGCGCTGCTCAAAAGGCTGAAGGGCGCATTGACAGGGCTTCAACAGGCAGAGAGCGCATTTGACGATCTAAGCAAAGCACTACCCCCAGACATGGATCGAGAGAGTTGGAAACAGCAAGAAAGAGATGCTTTGACCATGAGAGGCGAGCACTTGAGGATATTTGAGGTGTCCATGGATAAAGGTACTTATGTTGCTTCACTTGATCTATGATTTCCTAACCATGACTAGCTCCAACACAAACTGATTTGAAGAATCAACTGATGGAGAAGACAAACAGGATTGAGCAAACTACTATCATTGCATGGCTTGATGACGCCATCCGACTACAGCAAAAGCAGTAAGCATATGTACATGTACATGATTTGACATCCAACTGACTGTTGCTTAATAATTATCACTTCAGACACATACATGCCTGGGAAAAGAGGCGTCTGGAAAAAGGCTTCTTGATTCAATCTCAGGTAGACAAACTGAGAAAAGAAGACATCAAGCTCTCAGCCAACATTGCCAAGTGTATGGCTGAAGCTCAACAGGTCATACCAACAGAGCACTGGACAAAGATTCAGGAGATGCTGCAACTTCCCGTCCACAATATGTGTTATGTTTTTGAAGGCGATATTCCAGATGCAGACAATCAGCTTCTCAGTGACGCAGAATCAAGCTCTGCATCCTCTGATGCTGAAGATGAGGCCGCTCAACGCAGTTCGACCGAAGATACTGGACATCGTGGTGTTTTTGCATCAGATTGGGAGGATCTAGAGGATGATGATGATGATGATGATGAGCTAGATGATGACGGCGATTTATCTGCTGTAGCAGATAGGCTTTTTCTGCCCTCGTTGATTGGTGTTGATGCTTGCAAGGGCCTTCAGATGCAGAAATGGGCTAAGTATGAATTGTCTCTTCGAGAAGGTCAGGCAAATGATGCTCTCGAAAGACTCCGGGATGGTCTGGCATACAAGGCATCGATTTATCGGGCTCAGTTGCCTCATGCAACCTCTTCCACGGGTAGAACACGTCTGTGGGGAAACATCAAGCTTGTGCAGGACAAGGTATGGGATCAATTCGCAACACCCGGATAAAAGCCAAGATGACACTTCCTTGTTCAGATCAACAAGGCAGTTCTGTCTTACCGCATAGCTCGGACAGCACTGGTACAACTAGCCTCAGACAAATTCAGTCTGTATGAGGAATTGAAGGACAAACACCTCACTGTAAACAAAGACATCACAGAGGAGAATCAAACAGGTGAACGCAGAGACATGATGCCTTGGTTTTGGCTGATCAAAGATGGAAGAAAGGAAAATAGCAGTAAATGGCTGCAAGAATGTAAGTAACAAAGCTACCTTTTGACACTTTGTCTGATTTTTCTTTGTCAAGTTCATAGAATCATGTGGCTGCGTGCCAAACAGCATCGAGACCGTTGGAGTGAAGAGGTACAGCAATGTGCTACAGATATGCTCATGACAAAGAATTGGTTCAAGCATCAAGAGAATCTTTGGAAGGATCGGGCCAAAGCAGCTGAAACTGCACAGAGACCAGGGCATGAGTGCTATGCATACAAGCAAACTGAGATGTGGCACAAGTTCTACGAAAGATGCAAAACATTTGACTCTTACATACAGCTGTATCATGTTCAAACAAGGTAGACTAATCACCATCCGATAGACTCCGAACTCCTCTTTCAACTACGGTATAGATCTTATCAACACAATGACAACCAATTGTGCAGCTCCCGCGTATATTGCGCTCCCATGAATGCAAAATGAACCTTGGTTCAAATGCATTTCACACTGAATATATCATAGGGAGCAATTGGTACACATGCAGATATCGTGTTATGTATCCTAAACACCCTCTGCTATATATATGGGCTAGTATGTAAAAGGCGTAGCATAACATCTGAGCACATACCCAAATGACACTGCTATACATGGGGGTAGGTCCGCCCACATGAGGTCATTCCCCATTGCTTCCATGTGGGTTGCACCCACAACAATGACAACCAATTGTGTAGCTCCTGTGTATCTACTACTCCTTTAAATACAAGAGCATTGTTGGTTTGGCCTCATTTTTCGCTGAATGTATAAACAGGAACAAAGTTAGCAGCCATGCAAATGTGGTACCATGTATTGTCAATAGCCGACGCTATATACTACTCAAATTAGGGAGATATGGTACATAGCTGCCACTCATTTGTCATATATTGTGGCTGAACCATCAGCCGAATCAAAGAAGGAGATGAGTACAAAGCGGCATTCGTTACCAACCAGGGACTTTTCGAACCTAAAGTCATGTTCTTCGGTCTCACGAACTCACCCGCTACCTTCCAAGCTCTGATGGACAACATCTTCGCCGACCTCGTTGCCGAGGGCAAGGTGGCTGTCTATCTAGATGCCATCTTGATCTGGAGCAACAACCTAACGGAGCACCGCAAGGTTGTACATGAAGTGTGGATCAGGGAATGATGGGGGAAGGACAAGTTGAATCATCAAGGCAAGTGTAAAAAGGATAACTAGTTGTCAGGATAATTGAAGAAGTAAAGAAAAATAATAGGGTGTGAAGACCGTTCGTAACATTACCTCCCCTTTAAGACTCGTTGTTTGCGAGTATTGCATGGTCGTCACTGAGTGGGGTCAAGGGTGAAGGAGGAGACTCCGGTGTGGTGTCATTGTCTTCAACAAGGGCAGGCACTGTCCTCAGTCTGGTCAATGGAGCGTTGGCAGGAGTAGGAGCTGGTGGTCTCAGAGGTGGTGTGGGAGTGGGTGGAGTCATGCGACGTCGTTGACGAGGGCGTTCAACCTGCGGCTCATTTTCTGCCCTGGATCGAGCGAGAGGAGGGCGTGGGACTCGGTAGTCATGAGTGTTGGCCTGGGCATTGATAGACATTGCTTCATGTCATATGACTGTAGTGCGAAGACAAAGATCCCAATCCCTTCAAAGTTGCTCCAGCTGTGCCAACCATTCCCACAAGATGAGATCAAAGTGAGACCGCAGTACTCGTTGGTCCTGTGAGGCAACGAGCTGTTGAACCATTCGTTCGGTGGCAGCTAACTCGAGTGGAAGACGTGGAGTAGGGATAGTCCTAGCACGGAGAAATTCTCGATTCTGTACTGCCCGTAGCCATGGCCCTTCACAGTTTAGTTTATCTGCTCGGTTGCCAAAGACAGGGGAAATTGTTGACGGAAGACCATGAGAAACGTCTGGGTGCTATTCTGAATGGTAGCATTGGCCCAGTCAGGTCAATTTCCGGGCATGGTGGTGTATTCGACAATTGGTAAGGGTGTAAACGTGTGTTAGGGTTTGGTACATGTGCGCAAGCATCCTGTGGCCAGATCAGTAGATCTGGCCTTTTACTCGTATTGATTAGATAGTGGGCCAGTGCCCATTGTGGGAAAATAGCATACCGTATATAGTAGTACTACGCAGTAGCAGATCTCAGTATTTAGGACTGAGATCTGGTAGATTTAGAGAGCATCTTTTTATCTTGTACACACGTAGGTTCCGAATACATATTGGTCATACTTACCTTGTGTGCATTCAGAAAGAACATCCTTACACTTTTTTAAGTACCCGAATTCTACCTACCTACATTCTATTCCAATCCCACTCTACTCTACAGCACCCTACAACGCCAAAAAATTATCTACGCGCCCAACAAAACCCAGATCCCGACACCCCGGACACATCCAGAAGATCCCGGATGTCAGACGCTAAGAAACATCCAAAATCACGAGAAACCTCCAATTCGCGGCAAACGGCTCACGGCCAATCCATATCAGCTGTCAGTCACATGACCAGCGAGGCCGACGCCAAAAACGTGGCCATCATGCTCAAGAGCAAGCACGAGGCCAAAGAAGATCCCTCGCAGGCCTGAAAGGGCAACCCTGACGAACCCAAGTCGGTGGGTCGGACATTCACCAAAGTCCGAGATGGGCGGCGAGGCAAAAACGTGCCCACCCAATCTTCTTCGACCAAGACCATCACTTTGAAGGTGGCTGCACACGAGGGGAAACCCTCAGCAGTCACCGGAGTCCTCACGGATGCAATGGAGGCACAGCAACAGCTGAAAGCCCCACACACGCAAGCGCAAGAACCTCCCAGTGGGGACGAGGCAACTCGCCCTCCACTGAAGAGCCCTTTCAGTAGCACCGTAGACAGACGTAGGGACATTGTAACACTGAAAGGTGACCCATTAAAATCGGCGAAAAGCCAAATTGAACCAGTTTGAGAAGAACAAAGGGCTGAAGGCCCGTTAGACCCAGAACTCGCTAACACAATGCTGCAAACTTACAAAGGTCTGAAGAAGAGCAGCACCGCATACAGAGAGTTGAGGCACAAACAAAGAGAACAGGAGGAAAGGTTCCAGCGGGTTGAGGACTGGAACCACAACCTAATACGCGGTCTCCACAACATCTTTGAAGCGTTCGACATGAACGCGCTTGACGACGAGGTAAGCCACCGCAAGGCAGCCAAAGAACATGTTGGGCAACCAACACTAGTAGAGGTACCCTCGAAGGGCCCTACTACAAAGACAGACGAAAACCCAGAGACAATGGGTGCCAGAGTAATTGCCACGAGCAACGAAGAGGCGTGGTACACCGATCCAGACGAACACGCTTGTCAAACAATGACTGAGGAGAGGGCAATACCTGCTCGCGCAGGGAAGGACCAAGCTACTCGACTTAGAGAGGCTGGCCTAGCAGCAAGCGGGAACACAACCGCGTCAGGCGGCCCAATGACAGGGCCGACAAAATCCAGAGATGGTCTAACCAGGTCTGACCACCTTGGGCATTGTACGGAGACAGCTTCTCGTTAAACTGTGCGTACATGGAGAAGGCGGCTAGAAAGCGACGCGCGTCACTACTTGCATTGCCTTTGAAACTGGCGGGTTTCTCTACGACCCTTTCCCGTGACCTGTTATTGACTGGTTGCTGGTTCTGAACCAGTGCTGTGATAGCTTGTGTCAGCTGTTGCTGACCGAGGAGTAGTGCGTGCAGAAGCTGTTCTGCTGTGGGAGGTGGAGACGATTCTTGTACAGGGGCCAGGGTTGCTGCCCTGGAAGCATGCTGAGAGACGTTGGTGGAATCTATCTGATATTGTTCCTGCGTGAAGGTTCAATCAAAGTCTTCTTCTGGTTCAGGCAGGGGGGGAGAGATTTAAGGATACAATCCTCTTGCCAGTGATGAATAGGCCGGTACTGGTTTGCAAAACAACCCGGATATGTGATTCTGTTGTAACGGTTTGGACAAGGCTGTACTTCACAGATTTAATATCCTTCTTCAGGATCGTAACACTCGTCTCTGACTGTTTCGTGGTTGAAGGCGTGCAGATAACTTTCACAGGGAAGATAATCTCTGGACCAGATACTGCTATTGGGACTTTGGGAAGCCACACTATATTCTCCTTAGAACGAAATAAAATATTCGTCCTGCCAAACTTCGCCAGAGCTGCAAACACCTGTTCGTAATTTCTCCTTAGGCTGGTAAAACTAATTCCTCCTATTGCTTTCAAACCCCAGTCCAGCAGCTGCCACTCACAATGAGTGATGACAGGAGCGCGGGTTGGTAACTCTTCCAGAAGCTTCTCTAGCTTCTGTTTCTCCTGCTCGAAGTGGTGCTTTGTGTTGTTGTGAAGCTGGTGGTATTTGTCAATGGTGGTGAGAATTGACAGTAGTTTGAGCGTGGCTGTGAGCTTGGGAGTAAAGATACCTTGAAGATCTTCAAGGGTGTGCTTGTGAAAGTTGATGAGGATTGGCTTTGCTGCAATGAGAGCCGCGCTAGGGTTGGTAGCTGGCCGGGCTGGGAAGTGTTCTGCTAACGAAGGCTTCTTAGGGAGACTTGCTAAGCCTGGGCTTGTTTGTGTGCGGTACGGGCGGCGAACTCTTTGGACTCGGCGCGGAGTTTTTCAAACTCCTCTGCTGTGGGGAATCTGTGTGTGAGGGCGGAACCCTTGGGTTTACGACGACCGACGTAGGAGGCAATAGCCTTGAGCTCCTTCTCCATGTATTTGTGACTCTGGCGACGTGCATGCTTTGCGTCAAGTTGATCAAACACAGCCTGAGGTAAGGCGCAATGGATCTGGACTTCTCGACGCACTTGATTCAGATCCTTATGCAAACGATCTGGGCGAGCAGTAAAATGGGAGTGGGATTCTTTCAGCACTAAGAATCAACCACGGAAGATGAACGAGTTAGCAATCAAGCACGTCAAGACGGACAGCAATGGCTTACTCTCAAACGTAGGGGGGAATAAACTTTTTTTTAACTGGGGGGACAGGAGGGCTTGATCCAAGCTAAGGGCAGTCGTGCCGGTAGCTGTGTGGTATCTTGACCTAATGTTGCGGAGCAACTGCTGCTAGACTAACAAACCCTAAACAAGGGTGGAGTAGAGGTGGGTGGAAGTGGAAAGGGATCTCCAATGACGACAACGAGGTCAAAGTCAATGATAAGCAGGCAAGCAGGCACAGAGGCCGGATACTAGCAGTGCAAATGACAGAGTTAATAAAGTATGATACTAAGTTACATGCAGTAACTCACCTAGCAGTGCAAATGACAGAGAGGTCAAGATGCAGAGCTAGGGAGGGTAAGGTCTACTATATATACTGTGGCTGGGTGGTCTGTGCGCAAGTTCCCACCCTAGGGACTGGAGTAACTGTGGGGCTGGAGTAACAATAGAACAATAAGGGACCAGGGTAACTGTCAAGGACCAGGGTAGCTGTCAAGGACCAGGGTACGTAGAACAATAGAGCTAGAACAATAGAACAATAGAACAATAGAACAGGAACAATAGAACAATAGAAACTGGGGAATCCCTGGGGAATCCCTAACAATAGACAAAAGACAATAGACAAAAGACAATAGGACAATAAGAACTGGGGGAATCCCTGGGGAATCCCTGACAATGGAAGTGGAACAATAGAACAATAGCCTAGGTTGATCTGGAACCGCTCCAGATTGAGTCTAGGGTTTGGGTCTGGACTATTGATAAATAAGGCAGGATGTCACGTGACCCGGGTTAGGGTTAGGTCTGGTAACACTCTCAGCCGGAAAATAAGCACTCTAGATAGGCGCCTAAGGCTGTAGACTTGTGACAATGTTGGAAAAATCCGGTCTCTGTTGGACTATCCATGTTAACCACCCATGCTCAGCTTGGAAAACTCCAGGAGGCGCTGTACGACGAGACGTTCAAGCTTATCCAGGGCCAAGCAATACCTACGCATTGTCATCTCAGACATTGCTTCTTGGTAGGCTGGATCTGCCAGCGTCCAGCGTTCCTCAATGGCCAGCCTCTCCTCAAGGGCTACCATATGTGCCTCCGCATCTTCCAGTTTCTTCCATGCATTGCGATAGCGATTCTTCACGGCGGTGATTGCAGCTCCACGGATGCGCTTGGCAGCAATTTTGATGTTGAGTCTCTCATGCTCAACACTCGAGGTATTTGCGCGGTGCCTGTTGAAGACGCAATGAGTACAAATACAGTGCATGCAAAAGGGTACTCACAGTGCCTCATCAAGTTCTTGAAGCGAGTCTAGGTATTCTAACCAAAGAGAAACTTCTTCCAGCTCAGACTTGAGGCGTTCGAGGTAGTCTTTTTCCTCCGTGAGATAGCGCTTGTAGTCGGCCGGTGTTGTTCCCAACTTGGCAGATATGACCTTCAATTCAGCGCTATCGTTGCGAATGATGCCGAGAGCCTGTCAGTAGTTTTGATAGATGAAGTTCCCTACGTTGGCACCATCATGAGATCGTGTGACAGTGAATGGTGGCAAACTAATCTGAATCCGCGTGCTTGTCAAGGCTGCAAAACATCCAATGCTGCTCTATTGCCTGGTGTTGATGGAATGCGGTTGCAAGCCGGGTACCAGAGGCAAGCATGTTTGAATCTTTGAATGCTCGTTCACATCCTTCAAAGTCTTCCTTTCCCGCACCCTTGATATACATGGGGTGCCAGTCAAGTTGGCAAAGTCAATTGTGCTGATGGCCGTGGAACGCTAGCACAATCAAGTGCAGCTGCTGATCTAGCGCACGTTTTTGCAGCGAGCAATTCAAGATTGTTCTCCAAGTGTCGCACCCCACATCATACGCTGGCCCAATGTTGTCCCCAAATACAGTCATCAGTTGGTCGATGACTGCGAGTGTGTACTTTTGTCTATTGCCAACAGTTAGCAAGGGACAGCTGCAGAGAAGGTAAACATACATACAGTTCGCCGCTTCGGATCATGTCGCAGAATACCAACGGGTGGCCATGCCGACAAAATGAAGCAAAGACTCCGGTGGTGTGGAACAAAGCAAATGCGTGCTTGCGCTCTTTGTGTGCAGCTGCGCGCCACTTCTCAACACAGTCAGCTGTGGAAAGTTGGGTATCAGCCATGTCTTCATCTTGTACCGCTGGTGCCTATGAAACATCTCAACTTCGATGTCATACAATCTATAATGGATGTACCTTCCCGGAGCCAGACGATGCGACCTCATCCTTGAAACAATCAACAGCATCGGGAGGTAGAAATAGGTCCTTGATCCGATGAACTTGTTCGTCCTGATGCACACTTCTGTAACGCACACTTGAGTCAACAAGCTTCAGGGAGCTATTCCCGTCCATGGAGCATAGTAGAGAGAGCCCAAGGTTCTCTTCATTGGCAATTTTGTACATACAGGGAGGGCAGACGTTACAGATCCTCCACTCTGGCGAGTCCCTTTGTAATTGAACGTTTACGCGCGTGTCAACACGGTGCAGGATTTCGAGATAGACATCGTACGTCGACGCGAATTGGTCAACAAAAGGACAACTGAATGTTTGCTAGGGGTCAGATAGCTTGTCAGTCTATCATTGCACTCTGAAAGCATGGAAGCCTTACTCCGTGTAGGTGGCATAATGCTTGGACCTGTGCGTAGATGCTGAGTTTGGGACATACCCTGTGTAACTGCCGGTAAGCCTCAAGAACTTGAAATGCAATGGCGGTGGTGGGATTTCGTGGAGCAGTTGCAAGGTAGCCCCGCCTAGCGAATAAAACGGTGGGATAGCCGTTATCAGGTTGGAGTGCGACTGACAGAGTGGACAGATCTACAACAAAATCAGAGCTGGTAAACAGGTTGATGACATGATCCTTACAGAAGAAGTCAACCGTGTTGACAACGATTGTGTTTCCCTCGTTGCAGGATGAATGACCAGGAGCTGCTGACTTTGATCGCCATAGCAGATATGCATCGACGAGAGTGTCCATTTGCTCGTTCCATGCGACATTCTGAAGATGTACGCGATCTCGACGTGTACGCGGATCATATTGTTTGCTGAACTGATGAGTATACAAACTGACACTGGTAGAAGACAACACTCACGGCATTACTTGTAGCTCATCCAATATATCCTGGCAGATTTCAAGCTCCCCTCCTGCGCCTGACTCGACCGTGGCTTCATCGCCAGCGGGGATGTTCATCATTGATATGTGGCGACTTCCATTGGATTGTTATTGGCAAAGTCCGCCCCATGCAACAGCTCGCGTTGCTCTGTACTCAAGCCTCCATGATTGAGAGTGGTAAGTCTCAGCTAATAAGCTTGTGGAGAACTTACCAGCTAGTCTTGCCTGTATCTCTGCATCCTTACGCGCCTCTGCATCGCCTGTTAGATTCAATGTGCATCTCTGCTTTAGAACCGACGGTCCCCATCGATGCAATATACGTATATTGACCTTGGATGAAAGTGCGCCGCCGTGCTTGCCACGCACATTGCCCATGACAAGTGTGGTTGTGAAGTTCAAGAGAGATCCCCTCGATACCTGTAAGGTATAACAAGGACGGCTGTTGACTGGGGGTGATACAAAGGACAGCGACGGGCGAGCGCCAACTTTATTATCCATAAGCAGTAACTCACACGCTCATCTGGTAAACTGGAGATTGCCCGAGCACACGTGACCATCACACTCTGATGGGCTGGAGAGCCCTGACACGCATCTGAAAGTTCAATCAATGTAATTCAATGCTTGTACAAGACACAGCAGGGGTTACCTAGATACAGAGAGGGCGTGGAGAGCGCAAGAAGAGCATGGGGAGGGCAGGGAGTGCGGGGGGAGCGCGGGGAAGCGCGGGATCGGCTTTCGGAGGCATGGGAGCTTCCAAATCTGGCGTGATATCACAAGCGGAGGGCGGGACACGCGAGCGGAGGGCGGGGCACGTGTGCCAGGTACATCCACGCGGGGGGAACACGTGGAAAGTGCAGGAGAGCACAGGATTGGCTTTCAGAGGCACCGGAGCTTCCAAATCTGGTGAGCAGATGGCGGGGCACGTGAGCGGAGGGCAGGGCACGTGTGCCAGGTACATCCTCGGACTGGAAGTGAGTGGATACTTGTTTGGGCAACTGAGATCTGCTAGATCTGGGACAATATTGAAGGGGAATCTCTACGGGTGAGCAATATTGCTACATCTCCCTCTAATGGTTACAAGGGCCCCGCTACCTGATGGCCTCTAACGAGAGCGTGATTGCGGGTAGGATAGGTGTTACTGATATATTTCTTGCCATCTCTACCCTTGCGCCATTTCTAACTTTTCCTTGCGCCATGCGCAATGGCGCAAGTAACGTCACGGAGCTCTTTATGTCACACAAGTTACAGCGTGACAACATAATTTTGAAGCTCTGCAGGGCAGACATGAATTGCTAAGACAGTCTGAGCACCAAACATAGCAGTATATGTTGCCTTTTGACCACTTCGGCCTTGTGCCATACTTTGGTTCACGCGAACGCTATTGATGGGGCACTGGAGGTACACAGTTACAGCGATGTGACTGTGGCTGTCGCGCTCGGACTGCCACATTGTGCCTGCCACACTGGCGCAATGTGGCTTGTGGCTTGTCGTAGCGCCAATTCCTACGTGCCCGCAGGAGGCGCAGGGCCTCAGCAAGGAGTATATATGCATCCGGCTCAAGACTCCCTCAACACACACCACGAGGTGAGTAGATAACTACGAAGGAGAACGCACGTAACGCTCTTAGCACGAAACATTTCTGCGATGGACAACTCAGATGTTCCACCGGCAATTTCTCTTATGTTTGCCAAGAACTTAAGAGTTGCAGGAGAGGTTCTCGAAGGAGAGGTACACCTGAACTTTCCCGTCTTGACGAAGAGCAAGGTGGAGGAGGTGCACATCAAACTACGTGGATCCGTTTATACGTGCGTCCTTCTTCCTCATCGTGTTCTGTTGAGCAAATAATTCGAGCTACTTGATTATATAGCAAACTGCCTCGAAGGCAGGGCGAAACAGAATACCATAGGACGCAACGGTTCGGGCTAATTCACGACACTATATCCCTATGGCAACAATCTAGCTCTGTGTACCCTCCTCCTGACTCACACGTCCTCCGGCTCCCCTTCCACTTCATCTTACCGCACAATCTCCCGCCGTCCTGTGAATTCACCGGATTCGCAGAGCAGGGTATCGTTGCGTATTTCATTGAGGTGGTAGGGAGGAGAGGTGCGCTGCACTTGGACAAACGGATTCTCTGCCCGATCTCCGTTATGCAATCGAGCTCTCCTGGTGCGCTGCTGAGAGCCTCTATTCGAGCCGGATGGCAGGGACCGTGGAAAGTCAGGGAAGATCAGAAGGAAATTCGGAGGGGTATTTGGGGAGATTATGCGCATGTAAAGATGACAGTAAGTCCATCGATGTGGTTCCTTGGTACAGACAGTGGACTGAGATATGTCATCTTTCCAGCTAGTCATGCCAGATATTCCCATTCTACCCGTCCTTACGAACATTCCTTTCACACTGAATATCGTGACCCTCTCCAAACCTGACCACAAAGACGACAGCCCATCCGACAAGCCGATCTTTCCTGCACCTCCTCTAACCCCGGATGCTTTGGAATTTTGTCTAGAACAACGAGTGTACATCTGCGCGAATGGTCATGAGTCCACTAGTTCAGATCATCTCGTTTGCTACGTTGGAGGTATGGGTCCGTCTCTCCCTGCAACAGTATACAAGGCTGTGGAGGTCGAAGTGATGGACAAGGAATGGCTTCCTTCCGTGTCAGACCAGAAGAAGACGCATTGCAAAGGACAGTGGAAGCAGGAAGTAATCTTCAAGTCCTCTATGCAGTACACTTGTCCGCCCACTTTCACTTTCCAGACCATGGCCGTAACTGTATGTCTCACGGAATGGCATCCATCACACAATGAGTCTGCCTGGCTGACTATCAACTGCCACAGTACATGTTGTGTCTCTCGGTAGATTTCCCTGGCATTGGGAATGACCTCAAGATCAAGTTTCCTGTCCAGATCGGATCGTGCGTGGGACCTCTTCCGGCTGGACAGCAAGCTGTTGCATGGGACGGCCCCCCTCCAGAACTTGGCCCACCACCGTGAGTTGCAGATTACACTTTTGATGACCCGAAGTGTCATCCGGAGCTGATATTGACCGCCATTTGCAGAGCTTATCATACAGTAGCAGAATGGCACCGCGATGAGGATTAGAGCGAAACCGTCGGGGTGTTTGTTGAGAGTAAAGTAATTGTCGGGCAGATATATGAATCACATTGATATTTGTCTGTCGAATATCGATATCATACATGTTAGCCGGTACCTCCTCTTCTGCGCGGTAGCTTTTGCTTCACTAAGGGCTGTTCACAAACAAGCTTCAGGTGCCTCCCACATACCCACGTTCTTCCTCAATTCCGCGAATGTTTTGGCCCCAGCGTTCTTCCCAGTACACGGTAACAAAACTCTGAGAGCTACCTCCAAATTTGATCGCCCGTAGAACAAACTCTTGGAAAAGCCGTTGTTGCTTCGCAGACGCAGCATCGATCAGGACAGAGATGGGGATTGGAGCTAGACCCATTGTTAGCCGGCGCATAGGACTCATACAACATTACATCGAAGTTGAGAGACAACATATCTAATATATTACAGTCTAGAATACAACACTAAAAGGTACTGGTCACATCCGATCTAACGAGTAAAACGAGAGAAAGGAGAGCGGGGGAATTCAGAGTGTGCTTCCTACACAAGGTCATGTTGTACAACTTGTTGCTTTGAGCTTCATGTTCAAATTATTTTTGTCTCGTTAGTTGACACCAATCGCCCCGTACTTGTTCGTCTTCCCGCTCAGCTCAGCCTGGACCTTCAGCGCCCGCGGGGCGTCGTGTTGAGGCATCAACATTTCCACGAGCTGAATCTTGTCTGCCTTTGCGAACTCGGTGTTGTCGAGGAGGCTGGAGAGCTCAGTCTTGTTCTTGACCGTATACGATTGACAGCTCTTGCCCTCAATGCCTCCGAGGGTGCTGAGAAGTGCTGTCCAGTTCCTGTTGGAGTTGATTAACTATCGGTAAGAGCGGAAGGGAGGAAACCACTGACCAGTTGACAATGTCGTTGTACTTTCTCTTCTCACCGTGTAGGTACCGCTCAATCGTGTACCCACTGTTGTTCAACAAGAAGATTATTGGCTTCAGTTCCATCCGCATCATCACCGACAGTTCTTGCACCGTCAATTGACTATCGAAGAGCAATGATTAATCATTCAGGCAAGTGGGGTGGGTGAACGAAAGAGGGACTCACATGCTACCGTCACCAATGAACAATATCGTCCTGTTGAGACCCAAATCCCGCGCAGCAACAGCGGCACCCAGGGTGGATCCGAGTGCCCAGCCAATGCTTCCCCACAAGATCTGGCTGACGAATATGGCACCCTCTGGGAGGGGCACGTCAAGCACGCCGAAGCTGCTCGTACCGGTCTCCGCGACGACGACATCGCCACTCTTGAAGAATTGACCAACACGCGGCCAGAGCCATGCGTGGGTGATCGCGCCGTCGGCTTCCTCCGGGACGGGTAGCGTGAAGTGAGGTACAGTGAGTTTTTGCGATTCCTCCTTGAAGGCTTCGAGATGTTCTGTGAGTTTGGGGAGGAGACGTTTCATGCCGATGCCATGGTACACGGCATATTGTATTTTGGTGTGATCCGAATGAAGCTGGAGGCAAAATGTCAGCAAAGGTACTGGTATATCGATGTCAGCGATGGTTACCTCGACAATGTTGGTGGTGGGGATTTCGTAGGTAAAGTTACCGGTATTAAAGTCGCTCTTGATGCCACCAATTGTAATAATGAGCTTCGCGCTCTCGACCTTGGCTTTCACCTCCGGACGACTGATCGTTCCGACGTAGATCTACACGGGACATTGTCAGTCAAGCTTCGCTTTGATCGACAAACATGCACTTACACCGCCGTAGCGCTCATACTGCTCTGAGATTGCGGACTTGCCCATGGGTGCTGCGAACACCGGGAGTCTGGTCTTCTCAGCAAAGGCCTTTGCCTCCTCTCGGACACCGTGCCTGATAGCACAAGCATCGAGCAGAATTACGACATCCCTCTCCGCTTTCTCTACGAGGCTCAAGATCTCGTTAAGAACGAAGCTCTCGATCTCGGCATCGTTCTCGGGTGGCTCGGTATTCAGAGGCGTGAGAAGACGTTTGCTAGAAATGTGTTCATGAACGAGATCGGTGGGAAGCATGAGATAGGCAGGTCTGGCCTGGACGACGAGTTCGGTAAGGACACGGTCAATCTCGGCTGCAGCGGTCGCCTTGTCCGTAAGAGACGCGTGGGAGATAGCAAAGTTCTTGGCCGCTTGGTGGTACGCGTCGTAGCGGCCGTCGCCAAGGGTATGATGCAGCATGGGCTTGTTCTTTTGCTGAGTGGTGGAGGGTACACCAACGATGTGGAGGACGGGAACATGCTCGGAGAAAGCACCTGCGATGCCGTTTGTTGCGCTCAGTTCGCCGACACCGAAGGTCGTGAGCAGGACACCGATGCTGCGTTCTTTGACACGAGCGTATCCGTCAGCAGCATATGCCGAGTTGAGCTCGTTGCTGCACGGAAAGACCATTATATTTAACGATAAGCGTCTACGAGTATCAGGTGCAGAAGCAACTCACCAGTTTCCTGCCCATTCGATTGTTGGGTGATCCTCGACGTAATCCAAGAATCCGAGATTGAAGTCCCCAGGAAGACCAAACATGGTCTACAAAGGTGTGATCAGGCTGAGTAGACATGCGGAGGTGAGTCGATGGTTGCGCACCGTTACGTCAAGCTGATGGAGACGCTCGAGGAGATAATCAGCGACGGTGACCGAGCTGCTTGCTGCAGGGATCTGGTCGGACACCTGCATTGTGGCAAGCTCATGCTTGAGGTGCTTGACGGATGCCTGAAGAGATGCGACTGTCTGGGACGACATGATTGTCTGCTGTAGAGTTGGAGTTGATGTCCGTCTAGTTGTTCTATGAGGTGTCTAGGGATGAAGATGGATGGTGGTGAGGGAGCTTGTCTTGGTGCTGGAGAATTTATAGATGGTGGTGAGGACGGAGAGAGCTTGGCGAGGTGGTGATGGACTGGAGCAGAGGTGGTGGTGGTCTGGAGCAGAGGTCTGGTGTCTGTTTTAAGAATTTGTATTCGGCTTGTCCAGGCAGACACTGCTCGTCGTATGAGACCGGTATCATCATCGCTGACGCAGATATAGTTCTCGTGTATAAACGGCGGTTGACATTTGCTACTTATACATATCTTTTACGCACACATGTTGCTCGACACCGAGCTTTGCAGCGTTGAGGACGTCGAGAGGAGCGGCGAGATGCGATTGCACGGCGCAGATAATCTGTGGTTCAGCTCGGCGCTTGGACGTGCCGTGCCCAGACCAGCTGCAAAGCAGTGGGTATTCTCGGTCTGGCCCAGCCTTGCAGCGAGCTCGAACCAGACTGCAACATTACATCGACGAAGTTCGTCCGAGCCACTCAACGCGGGAGTTGGCCCGCGGTGAGCAAGCCAGTCCCCTCCGCTCCGATCAGTCATCGCAGGAGGACATAACAGACTTACAGTACATGTGAGTGTAAGCAAGAGAGGAACACTGCTCGTGTAATCGGTCAATGTATTTCACAACAGACACAACTATGTGGTATATTGCTACGTACCAATGACAAGGCCTGATAACGACGGAAAGAAATGTAGGCTTCATATACTACCCCAAGTTCCAGCACTAGCCTCGCATTGGCAGGAGTCCCCACAGAGGCCTTCGTCGTACAAAGTAACCACTCGACGATAACATTCATCTTGCCGTAGTCTATCCAAACTTGAGGACACACGTGGAAGACGTGATCCACGAGAGCAAAGCCCGTGGCTCGGCCGTCTGTCCTACGCGCGGACCCGAACTCCCGTTGCAAGGTTGAGCTCGTCCAAGGGTGGACAGCCTCACAAAGGAGTACGAGAGTGGCTGTTGGCATTCTCGAACACACAGAAAGCGAGAAAGCCGCATGTAGCAGTTTGCAGGTCTCAGAGGACGAGGATCAACGTTAACTGGCACAGAAGCGAAGGCGACTTGCTTGAATGACAATGCACTCACCTTTGACCATTGTTGAAGAACGTATGCGACCTGTCTCTTATCCTTGCATTATGCGCACTGCTCGGTTTGGCCGTCGATGTGAGCAGTCAAGGAATACCTCGAACCGCCTGAAATCGGCATATACTTCATGTTCCCGATGGCAATATGTGCTGCCAATGGATGCTTTGTAGAGGTTTGAGCTGCCCTTGGTAGTTGGAAGATGAAAGTAAACAAGAAAAGACGAGCGCCAATCCGCGCAGACAGCGTTGTCGAAGATGGGAGCTGCGTTGTTCCTGCGTTGCTTTCTACCTCCTCCTCCTTTCCATAATACTTTGCGTGTTCTCCAGCCCTCGCCGTTGACGGCGGCGCGGTCGCCTTCGTTGTCTCTCAAGACGTTCACTCTCCTTGATGACTTGCTGTAGAATTTTCGACCACCGATGACCACTCGTCCGCCCCTTGCTGTTCAGAGCAAGCAACGTCCTTTATCCGCCATCTACATCGGGTCCTCGACCTCCATCTCGACACCGCCCGACTTGCCTCGTCTGCCCGAGCCACCTAGCCCAGGAGGTTCACCAGACACCTCCGAAACAGGGCTCCCTTCACCGCCCGCGACGAACTCCACAGGAAGCGTCGGCGACGACACTGGCACCTCGCACACCGGGAGTCTGCGCAAGCGGACATCAACAGCAACACACCGCAACTCATATTCTGCCTCATCCATAGACATGTACGATGGGCGGACCGATATCTCACGCAGCAGCAAGACCTTCAAGAACAATGAACAAACTCCACATTCAAACTTGACCGACGACGAAGACGACCCCCCACACGAGAATGACAACAATTTTGATGAAGATACGACGGCCCGCTTTGACAATCTGAGTCGAAGGCGGTCATACCAAACACCATCCGCACCCCAACTGGCAGATGCGCACAGTTCTGCCTTGCAGAGAGTCAAGAGCCTGACGGAGCGGAACCGCATGGTGAGAGTCGAAGTGGTCGTTTCTGGCTAGCCTTCTGCTGACCATCTCTATTCACATCTTAACTTACAATCCCTCGGTCTCTATGGTTAATCCTGGATTTCGATGAACGCGCTTCGCTTTGCATCAACAAACAACGACCTTCGATGTTTGGTCTCACGTTAAACTCATAGGTCCTGAGCAAGCTTTCGTCCATACAGCGACTCAGCTCGCCTGTCCCACCCAACTGTACTCGATCTCTTCACTCCTCTCCCGACATCGCGTCACCCACACCACACAGCCGTTCTTCAACTTCCTCCTCCCGTCCCTCTACTTCCATGTATCGAGAATCACCTTCTGCATCGTACACCCCAAGTCACCTTTACCACGGCAACAACCAGACTTATTCTGGCTCTGAAACCGAACGTGAGAGCAGGCGCGTTTCGTATGCTCAGCATCAACATTCGTCATCAGACAGCATGTCCAATACGCCGACATCCGTATACTCAGAAGTAAACCCTCTCTTGTTAGTTTCGTCTACAGCAGATCGCCAGTTCACCAAGAGCAGACGATTCTCAGCACCAACTTCACCTGAACAGGACTTTCGCCAGCAACGGGACCGAGACGTATCTCCTACACCGACTCCCGGCCCCTCGCAAGCTAGGACGCCTCGTAAGCGCTCTTCGCATGCTGTCACGCAGGTCGAGCGAGAGGAAATTCGGCAGAGATATGAAGAACTGGAGGGAGAGGATATCATGGCAGCTGCTTTGGCGGCGGTTGCGTCTTCCCGACATGCCGAGAGTATCGGTGCGAGTGCTGGTCGAGGGAAGACGTCGAGGAACCTGCTACCGTCGGCTTTTCGTGATGGCGATGAAGTTGACAATACTGAGGTGCGTAGAATAGCGCCTGTATGCGGGTTCGAGGTTGATAACGCTTTCTGCAGCATGTAATAGCGACGCCCCACCGAGATCGCGCCCATGCAAGGTTGAGACGTTCGCCTTCGCCATCCACACGCATTGTCGTATCGAATACTCCAGGAAATGTTTTCAATGAGCAGCGCTCCCCGCGTCGACGAGAGCCTTCGAGCAATCGAACGTCCACCGTGCGTGAGCTTACAAGGAAGCACCAGACTCGATGGCTTTCGGAGGATTTGAGTGCGTCGCATGGAGATGCAGAAGACGAGCCTGCGACTCCTAGTCGATCAAAGACCAGCAGCTCCAACTATACCGGTGGCAGTGGGCGAAGACAGCTTGGTAGGCACGGAAGCATCGATAACAATGTCAGTCCCAGCAAGCGCATTGTTGATGAAGGTCTTCGAGCCGCAGGTATCAAAAGGCGCGATGGCGGCGGAAGGAATGACGTGTTTGTGAATGGTCATTCAGATGTCAGTGCACCTTCCGCACAAATTCGGCGTACTCGCTCTACCGGTGCTCGGTCAACGATTTATGGCGACGACGAGTGGGAATCACCTATCTCTTCCGCTTCAACCTCCAATCATGGTGGGCCACCGTCTACACTTCCGCGTACTTCTGATCCACGCACGCCCGCTACCGCGCTGCAGAGATACAACGAACGACAGTACGCGTTTCTCACACCTGGCGCTCGCCCGGTGACTTCTATGGCAGCTTTGCATCACGACACCCGTTCCCCTCGAACTGCACCGCCGGCAGCTCGTGCTTATCGGGCTACATCCGACCATGAAGCCAGTTCTTCTGCCGTCACACTGGATGATTTGGCTAGCTCCACTCGCACTGAACGCCCCCTTCAGACGCCTAGTTCAGGCAGACTCTCCACAGCGCCGGGCGGCCGTGAGTCTCATGCTGAACATCGCCGACTTATGCTCGAGGCGCTCGGCATGTTTGAGTCTCAGTTGTCTAGGCTACCTCCCATGGGCCTGACGTCCACGTCCACGATCCCGGACGTCTTTCAGACTTCTCAGCAGTTTGTGCACGCACTCGACAGGCTGAACAGCCTGATTCGGTCTTCTGCGGGCGCCGCGCTTGAAGCACAAATCGAGGCGGAAATTGAAGACGCTGGCAATACTCGAGATAGCTTGACTGAGGTGTGGCAGCAAATTGGCGCAGACGAGCGCGAGAAACTTCGGCTTAGTGACGAGATTGTGCGTTCGACGACACAGTTCTTGCTTGGCGTCGGAAAGGTCCTTAGAGATTGTACCTCTGCCCCCGCAACCGCCGGTGCAGCGCTGCATTTGCGTAGTATGAGTTTGGACGAGGAAGCTGCGCGTCGGTATGCTGCTCCAGACACATCGACCTCGAGCGATAAGAAGAGCTCCGATGGAAGACAGAGTGGAGAGACGAGGCGAAGTTGGGACCCTCGCGAGCCTGGTTCGGCTCTGAAGGAGAAGTTGGCCAATCTTGCACGGAGTAAGACTGCCAATACTCGGCCTTCTTCTGCGCTGCAGTCTCTGACACGTGGCTCGAGTGGTAGTAACGAGAGTAGGAGTACTGGCGGTGGACACGCTGAGCAAACACCTCCCTCTTCGCGGTTAACTGCGAATTTGGCGCCGAACGCGTCGATTCGCCGTTTATATACTCCACGAGAGAAGCGGGTCGTTTCTGACACCAGTCCTCGTACCGCAGCTATGATGTCAAGTTTAGATTCGCAGGAGACTATCCACGCTCATGATCCATCACCCACCCCTGCCTCTAGACTAGGCATTTCCCTTGGTGGACGGGCTCGAGCACTTCCCCCATTGGCGGTAGCTCCATCTCTCCCAACGCTCCCGTCAGAGTCTTTGTTAAGGAAGGAAAATAGAAAGTCAGTTTCTCCGGAGACCAACAGTCGCCGTAAGGTGTCCACCAGTTCCAACCTGACTATCCGTGCAGAAGGCTCATCTTTGCCTTCTATGATCAAACCTCCGAACGCTACAACCGCTGTCACCACTGCAACCGTGTCCAACTCTGCCACTTCTGAATCGCCTCCGTCGATGAGCAGAACGAACTCACGTAGCTCAGGCGGGACGAATGGAGTGACGTTTTCCCGCTCTTCGACCATCTCTGCGCTGAACGGTCTGCAACAGCACGTTACTGGTCAAGGATACTTATCTCGTACCGCTTCAACGGACTCTACGTCGGGAGGTATCAACCCGAGGGATGTTATGTCTGGCTCTGAGACTGAAAGGCCCAGGACGTACGGGACCAGAGGCCGTGCCTCCCTTGACGCTCCTCGAGCCAACATGCCTACAACAAGCACGCAATCACTCACCTTGAATTCAACTCGCAAGGAGCGTCGCAGGACGATCACAGAGATATTCGCGCAGGTAAACAAGTAGACTGTCTTTATGTAATTATGCTCTTGCTGAGGTAAGCGATTCATACCTATGGTATAAGGGGAATGTGCGCTGACTCTCGCCCCGGGCCTTGGCAGGCTGTAGAACAGATCCACGCCAGGTCCTGCTAACGTGCCAGCTAAGCATTAAGCATATATAACGACGCAAGCCTCAAGTATCAAGCACTGAACCATTTCATTGGTATTACCATCGCACCTTCTTCACGGGTCGTCCCATCCTCCTTTATTTTGGTCCTGTCTGCCAGTTAGTCGATTGGCCTCGCGCATTCTTCGCAATGCGCCAGTGTAAGTAGTGGTTTCGTTGATTCGTGTGTACTTCCGGTCTCTTCATTTTTTTGACTTTGTCTTTATTTCTTTTCTTTGTCTTTCTGTGTGTGTCAATACTTCTTTCTTCCTCTCTACGTAGCACGTAAGACTATGTTCCTATGCATGAATATGAACGGTGATGAACCCTTGCATCGTACGCGTGTACATGCAGTACCTCTGAAACCACACATACTCATGACTTAGTCTGCTCACCCGCCGATGTGTTTTGATAGAAGTCTCGTCCACTTTTATGGGCATGACTCATGGGGGTGACGCGCACAACTGGCCTGGCGCCGAACGCCACAAAGCTGCAGGATCTCCCGGGCCGCAGAGCTGTCACGCATATTTGTGACAAGCGTCTCACATGGGGCCAGTGTCAATAAGGGCTTCTACTTGCATTCTCGAAACAGTCTACATCGATGATACCCAGGTTCTTGCAACCGACGGCACTTTAGCACTTCGGCTACGTTGCATGGCACAATTTAGGTGGTTTCTAAGAGCCATCACCCCCTCCGCCCAATCCAGACGCATTAAATCTGGATACTACGCATCAGGAAACAGGGAATAACCACGTAGTAAGTCCGGTACTACGGAGCGCCAGTTGACATTGATCTGGCGCGGTAGCTCTACGTAGCTTGGCATTGTTCTCTGTAGCTCTACGTAGCTTGGCATTGTTCTCTGTAGCTACCTGTAGGGCCCCATAGTTGCGTAAATAACATGAAAATGCAAAGAATGATTTATTAGAGAATTGATGAAGTGTTGCAAGTTTTTCGCCATCTATCTACAAGAAATCGAAATAAAACAAAGTCCGTGTGTCGCAGGTAAGTATTGACATAGAAACGAGTACACCGCTCCAGTACATTCTCCGAGGTCCAGTGAATGTTGGCAGCACGACCCCACACAGGTATAAGATGACAAGAACGTACGATAGCGGTGATGGGGATGATCGACACGCGACGACGACGATTTCTTTGTGATGGTGCAACAGAAAACATGCCGGTGATATCGCCGTACGGTTGGAACGGCGTGAACCACTCGACGTACGCAAGCGGATGTTTGCTGAGATAGCTGACAGTTTCCGGAAGGCAAAAAATGACTCGGACTTGTGCGACGGTCAGACCTGCTATACGTTAGAGAGTTCCCGACATTCATGAACACATTGAAGCCACTCACCATCGATAGGATTATACAAACCGGTGTTGGTACCATCATCAGGACGGGTACCGCCATATGCGCCATTGAAGGCTAGCACCGTGGAGAATTGTGCGGCCTGAGCACAAAGACGACGAGGCAGTGTGCTTGCTGTCGCTCCGAGTCGAGCGGGAAACGCGCGTATTGAATCCGAGGTGAGTTTCTTCGAGACTTGGCTCATTTGAGGCAAGGCCTTCTTGAAGTGTTTATAAACCACGAATGTAGTGTAGCTGTTGATGGAGCAAAGGAAAGACAGAGACTGTGGGGTTGTCTGTGATGTGTGAGTGTTTTGCTGCGTGTAACGACGAAGCCGAACTTACTGTTGGTGCTTGCGAGGAATGACTCGGAACACCCTGTGTCTTGGTCACAAAGTCCTCCAGGCATTGAGCGAAATCCGGTGCGCAGAACTCGGCAACTATCGTCCTGACTATGTTGGGGAATGTAGGCTTCCGCGCAATAGTATAGATGCCTTCACTGGCATCTGCTCCCAACGCCGGCTGGTCAGCGCGAATGTTCTCACCATCGTCCTCATCATGATTCCCATCCTCCTCCTCTCCTGTCCGAAGAAATTGTGAAACGCGGCCGTGTTTCAACCAGCGGAGATAGGCTTCGAACCGGCGTACAGCGTCCTGTCGATCGAGCCATACAGTCATCTGGTGGATGTACTGCTTGCGATTGCTTGCACGATAACCAACTTTGGCAAAGTCAATGTGGAGCCGTTCAGGCCCTTCGGAGTTGTATCCATCTGCGGTCCCTAGAAGACGGATGGACTCAAGATAGTGAGTCATGGAATGGAGCTTTGGAATACCGTTGAAGTCTTTTCGTACTCCTAGCCGCACGAAGACCTGCTTGTATGAGTGAAAGCGTGTCCAGGCGTCGTTCAAACCTGAGAGGAAATCGTTGGTATGTGTTTCGAAGTGAGCATAACTGATGAAGTCCAAAACGGCTCGCACCGCCTTGACCACATCTGTGTCGGCACTTCCCGCAACTACGCCGAGGAATACCTTCTCCATATGCTTGTATTCATTACCCGTCCACTGCGAGACCAACGAGATGCCCTTATGGAAATGGCGGAGATCGGGATGGGTTGGCATTGTGCAGAATCGCCTGTCCACTTCGTCTTCCTTCCCATCAACACACGCTGTCGCCCACTTGACGGTATGATCCTTGAACATGCCTTTATGAAGCTGATGCAGGAGATCAGGTGTCATGCAGGCGAATATATTGCAATACGGAAGATTTTTCCAGAATGGGTCGATCGCCTGCAGGCCGGCTTCTTCAAAACCCCGCGGTTTTTGTCCACCAGACCGGAGGGTTTCGCGGATCATTGAAGCCGTTTCTGCTGGATTCCGTAGTGGTGATTCGACTGGCTGACCTCGTCTTTCAGGTTTCACAAGGCACCGAGGGCAATGGTTTTGCTGGCAGCAAGCAACAAGACATTGCTCGGGATGGTCCGCAATGTACGCCGCCAGTACCGGGTACACTTTGCGAAGGAAGCCATCAGCGCACACCATCTCAACACCGTCTTTCCCCGCCTTGATAAGCGGGGCTAACAGGGAGCGCATGCAATCATGGAAAAGTTGGTACGTAGCTAACAATCGTTTGCTTTTCGAGAAACATTCCATCTTCGACACCGGAAGATATCCTAGCAAGACCGTTGCATGATACGAGGGTGATCGGCGAACGGCCTTCTCAATATTCCCAATGGTGAGGTACACCGGCCACGCGGATTTATCGCCGCTGAAGTTTGATAATTGAGTCTTATCAGATGCGAGGATCACGGGGACCACTGTTGCCCCTGGCGGTAGCAGATTCTATATGACCGTGAGTATTCTGATTCTGGACTTGTGCCGCGACGTACCTGAACGCTCTCCCACCACGTCCCACTCCACATCTCACTCAGTATTGGCTTCTTCATCCACTCGTCCTCGTAACGGCGCTCAGGTGCGTATTTCATATGGCATGCAAACGACGGGTTGGACAAGAGCTCGCGGATACACTCAACGGGGTCCCGTTTCCATAGCTCAAACACTTCCACATGTTCCTTACCTTCTTCATCACATTCGTCTCCTGTTGCTTCAAAAATCTCGCACTGCCATCCAGGACCGCGAGGGAGGCTATCAATCTTGTTCAGGAACGTTTGCTTATCTTTGAACAAGAGCTCTGGTCGATTTTGTGCCTGTACGTCCCTTTCAATAATCTTGTAGCAAAGTCTTACGCAGGACTCACCATGTCGAGCTTCAGATACTTGTCAATCTCGGATTGACTCAACCCACTACTCATCAGCCACTGCACCAATCCCCATTCTTCCCCATTGATGAACGGGGCCCACGGTGTGTTTTCATTTGACCCCTCACTCATTTGCTCTTTGTTTATCTTCGCGAATAGATTATCTCCTCGACCCAGCTTTGCCCCTGCGTTTCTCGTGTCAAGGTCATCTATAAACGGGTTCACTGGGATTCCCCCCGCCTCATATACCTCCTCCACAACCTCCTCGGCTTGGTCCTGCTCTGCACAGGGTTCAAAAGCCTGCTCTGTCGCTGTATTAGAGTTGTCGGGGTCATTGGGTGAGTGGGGTGCAGTGTCTTCACGACGACAGCTGGTACGTTGCAAAGAGTCCTCATCATTGTTGGTCGAGACTGACAGCGATTGTTTTCTGTTTAGCTTTGCTTCCCACGCATCTCGGCATGAGCTACTGAGCTTCATGTGCGCTCGGATTCCTTGAACGGTAGGTTTCGTACACCCGCAATAAGAGCATCTGTGGAAGCTGGTCGAAGACATGAAGACCAAAAAGTGAGTTGTGACCTGGCGGTACAGTCGTTTGGGGTGATCCGTGGGGATTCAAGCTTTTTTTACCGGGTACGTGTTCGCTTCATGCGCGTCATCTCTGTGTCTCTCTACTGCCACGTCAAGCTCTTCCTGGTGTCGTCCTTCTCCTAGCAATGCCCGCAAAGCGAAAAGCTGCTGCACAAAAAGCAGGCTCAGACTCAGACTCCGGCACAGGACAAACTCCCCAGCAACCACAGCCAGCAAATCCGGTGCGCTCTGCTTCTCGAAGAGAGCGCAAGAAATCCAAGAAGCAGGCTGACATAGGTGACCCTCTGACTCACTACGGGCAACTCTTCGCTGACTATGAACACTTGCAGACCACAGCGAGCTCCTCAAGCGACTCAAGAAGCTCGAGAATGAGAACAAGACATTGCAGCGAGCACAAACGCGAGGTGAGAACATCATAATTACCTACAATATCCTTACCTCTCGTTGATTCACCTGCAGGAAAGCAACAACGAGCAGCGACATCAACAACCAAGCAGCCAGATAACGCTGCAGGCAACGACGAAGATGGCGAGAACAGCAACGGGCTCAATTGTGGCAGTGGCGATGATGACTGGCCACCTGAAGACGAAGACAACGACATTATTGGCTACGAGTCCCAGGTACAGATGCGACACCACCACCGTTGATACAGTACTCACTACATGATCTCTAGTTCCAGTGGAAAGGCGTTATTAGCGTGGTCCAACCACTCAAGCAGCTGAAACATCGTGTCAACAATCCCAAACCAACACCACCTTTGTTTCTCCACAATCGCTCAGAGTCGCTCTCGCCACCACCCTCTCGTCAGCGCTCACAGTCGCGCTGTCATGCACCACCCTCTCTTCAGCGCTCACAGTCGCGCTCTTGTGCACCATCCTCTCGACACCGCTCACTGTCACGCTCTCGTGCACCATCCTCTTGTCAGCGCTCACTGTTGCGCTCTTGTGCACCACCCTCTCGTCAGCGCTCATTGTCGCGCTCTCGCAGTCACTTGCTGCTGCACTCAGGCTCGCGTGGTCGCTCGCCGCTGCGCTCAAGTTCTCATGGCCATTCTCAGTTGCCCTCTCGTCGTCGCTCACACTACTCCGAGTCTTCCGGTCAAGTGTCCTTACCAGCATCATCTCCACTTACCTCAAGAGCTCCATCTTCAGTCCGGTCAGGGTCACCTTTGGATCGAGTGGACAGCGCTGTGGTTGTTGCTGCCCAGGAGGTGAGAAGACGACCACAAGCGCAGCCTTCGGTGTCAACAGGTGCCAGTGGCCGTCACCACGTGAGGCCTTCTCCAAACGAACACGCAGGAAGGCAGCGTAAGCAGCCACGTACTGCGTCTGATGTAGCGCCCCAAGCCTACAGCTCTGTCGAGTACAAAGGTGGCTCCGCGCCGACCAACGGTAGACCAAAAGAGAGCAATTACACCGGCATCACCGCGACAATCATATCGCGGGCTATCGTATGTTACCAGCTGAAAGTATTGACTGAATCTGCATTTCCAGATCACGACACGCAGCACACTTGGGCAAGAAGTGTGTTCCAGATTAGCTGCGAAGAGGTCGAGCGCAGCTGTTCCCCTGACGACGAGGCAGTCAGGGGTATCTATTTGGTGGTATGTATTCATGAGTTCTCGTTAGCTCTTGCTGATCCCCAACAGATTATCGGTCGTGCTTCAAGCTTTCGCGGTCATCTCAGGGACAAGATTTGCGGCAAGATAGTGGAGACATACGGACTCAAAACTGACACATCAAAGGACGCTACCGCCAAAGCCAATGCAGAGCGGGTGGCGTGGCTACTGCAGCCAATCGGACAGGCTCAGGACGCTAATCAGTATTGTTACGAGGTACGTTCAATGCTACGAGGTTTTGTACATAAGCTCATCACATTCAGGAATTCACACTCGATCCCCCTCGAGGGCTGGCACAGGTATCGATCATTCGACACGCATTGCAAGAACTGGTCTTTCGCGGAGACACATCTCCTGGCGCCGAATTCAGCGCGTTATTTGATCCACTCCCACTTCCAACAATCGCGCTGTTGCTCGCCATGGTATGTAAGAATCATTCAAACCTTCTGTTGTCGCTGATAACATAAGACACACAGGTCCGTTTTGGTTTGATGCGCTGGGCAACGGGGCGACTGGAGCAAAAAGGCTCCGAGTTCCGTGAGACCACCTACGGTCAGGTGGTCAAAGAGCACCTTGGCCAGCTCGGAGACTGGGCCAAGCTACGCCCCGTCATCACCACAAAGATTCGCCATAGCCTGTTCAAGAAAATCCTGTGAGTTCCGCTTATCGTCGTTTGCAACACATGCATGTCTCACAACTCACAATACCTTTCAGCCGCCTCGGGGGCATCGAGCGCAAACAAGACAAGCCTCTGGGACTTTCGGACGTTGCAAAGGAGAACGCGCTGCAGGACTTGGACAATTGGGTGGATGAGGACGACAGCAACTAAATTTTGACGGATACCCCAGTAACCGGTACCAGTCGGGTACCATAACTTCATAGTTTAGCTAATGTTATTGATTTGTTCGCGATGGAATACCAATTGTCTGCCAGAAACATGCATTACGAGAGCTACAGGAGCTACATTACCAGTACTACGGAGCAGCGACAACTTAATCACAATGCTACGGAATAATGCTACGGTGCTACACAGTACATGGTACGGAGTGCTACGGAGTTGGGGGTGTGATCCGTAGCGCTCCAGGATAGGGTACTTGTCTACGATAACTACGACTGTTGCAACTGCTACGTAGCTTCCCGTAGCGGCGGACTTGTTCCCTGATGCGCTCCAGGCACAAAGTATCTGTACACTATGATTATGATTGGGAATGACAAGGTCAAGTTACTATGTTTGAGGCACTGAGTGTATGGAAACTCCTCTTCAAGGGTATCGACGCCTAGCTAGCCCTCCTCTCTCTCAACGTCCAACTATTCCCGTCGCTTGCCGAACTGCAGCTGAACACTTCAAAAATGCATGACAACAACCGTCTGATTCAGTTCTTAGAGGCGAGAAGACCGGTACCCACGCTACCCCTCCTGGTGCCAATGGGACACTGCCACCAAGACCTGGCAGCGATTCTCACTACCTATACCGGTATTGTAGTCCACGAAGATACCTGGAAAACAAGAACAGACCTACCAGAAATCTGTACTACGCCGTCTTCGGTGCATGGACATTGGCAGGAATGATGCACTCAAGTAGATCGTGGTTGAACGCGCCGACGCCGTGCGCGGATGGGCTATGATGTACAAAGTTTTGAATGTCTGAATATAAAGTTTATAGAGTACATTCATACGGTTACGCGAAGGAAAGTATATAACGCTGCACGACTGCTGAGGTGTGATTTACTGCCTGCCAGCCGGCCGACTACAGCATCAATATGAACGAATCATATCGCCGCTCTCAGCACAGCTGGTCAGCTACTTGCGTGATCAGCTTTTGCAGAGCAGGTCCCTTAACACCATTAGGCGAGAACCCTGAACTGTTCAGCTTCGATTTCAGTGTCTCCTTCGCCTGTAGGACTTCCAGAAGTGACCCAACGTGCGAGTCGTGGACCGGAGAGAAACGCAGAAGAAATGCTAGGCAGGCCACCAAGCGATGGACTACAAGAGACGACGATCAGCTAGTATGACATATATACACGTGCCACAACCACTCACCTATTTCCTCACTGTCCTTCTCATTCTGTATAGCCTCAATCACAGCGCTAACAATCTCCACCTCCCAGTCACCATCTTCTTCCGACTTCGCAAACGGCCCGTATTTCTGCCTCACTTGCTCCAACCTCTCCTTCTGCACGAAAGCGGCGACGTTGAATCCCAAACTCGCAGCAGCAGTCCTGACCACCGCGTCATCATGTAGCAAATTGTTGACGAGGATGGTCGTGAGAGCTCTCCGTTTCACCATAGCCGAAGCTAGCGCAGGAGAAGAAAATACGTTCGACAGCATCCGTAGTAATGTCAAGGTGTAATTGCGTGCTGGAACGGCTTGACCCATGTTTGCCACACCTTGAACTAGGAGGAGTTGAACTGGGTCAGTCGTGCTCCTCGGACTAGATGTGCAGTAGTTTGCCACTGATCCGTCTAGGAGAGCAAGACGCCACATATCTACTAGCGGGAACAGTTCCGTAGGAGGGAGTACTGCACAGAGCTCACGAGTCGTTTCAGTCCAATGTGAGAGTAGCTGACTGGATGCAGGTGGTGTCTTGACTGCATTCGTGGGCTTTATTACAGGAAAGCGAGCCTTGAGCCAAGGAACAATCTTATTTGTTAGTGTGTGCTTGGTAGCCTGGGAGGAGGTCGGCGGTAAAGATGACTTGTCGATAAAAGATGTCAGCTTCGCTAAGACAGTGTCAAGTGCGGGGACTTGGGTGAACAGAATTGGATCGGTTGACACAGAGTCGAGGGCAGATATGGACTTCTGAGTATGCGGATGGGCTGCACAGTCGTCAGCACATCCATTCTTGTGGCCTGTATAATAGCATGCTCACGTGGATATGTTTCCCATAGAAGAAAGTCGATCTGCGACTGGAGATCTGCAGCATTCGCGCCCTTCATCTCGTGCGCCTATACATTACAAGGATCAAATTGCAACTGTGATGTCTCTATTCCACAACTTACCTTGGTACCATCCTTGAAGAACAGGAACGTCGGCGTTACGCGAACACCATACTCCCCAGCAACCGTGTTCGCCATACCAGCTCCTAAATCGACCTTTACAAACGCTATGCCACCACCACCACCGACCACAGCATTTTGTGTTCGCTCGTGCGCGAGCCTCTCGAAGACAGGTTCTATCATCCGACAGGGAGGACAAGTCTGCGATGTGAACATCGCAATGACAGCTCGATGTGTGCTCAAGACATTGTGGAAAGACGCGGTGTTTGTGCAAATGTGTATCGGTGCTGCCACCGTGGCGATCGAAGAGTTTGATGATCGCCCATTTGACAGAGCATTGGTCGCCGCTGTGGCACTTTGCGAGGAAAAAGCTTGATTAGCGACGGCCTGTAGGAGTGTAGATGCAAGAGCTGGGTTGGGTGATGCTGCTGCTGCGGCAGACGCTGCCTGTGGCTGGATGACTGGAACAGATGGCTGTGCGCCTGGTACCGGCCTACGGAACATAGCATCGATAGTGGGGCGTAAGGCTGCGCCGAAAGGCGTTGATAAGATATCGGAAGGGAGATCTAGTGACATGTCATGTTGGATACATCATCTTCATCTTTGTTCGATGAGAAGGCTTACCCTTAATCCAGTCAGGGATGGAACCTCCAGTGAGCAGACCGATGCAATCATTAGTGAACGAGTTGCAGTTGAAGTCTATCATTGTGGTAAGTGGGCCCATTCAACGTCGCTGGATTGGATGAACACACCTAGCAGATGGTACTTAGTTTCAATTAAGGTCAATTATGGTACACAGAGCGATAGATTACGATACACACTTTGTCGGCGGTGTAGTGCTCTCTCATCTCGTCCAAGAATTCATGGAACGTAGCCTCATCTATCGCTGTCTCCCCCATATCCACCACTTGAAGCGGCTGGCCATGCTATGAAATGACATGCAAATCAATACGAATGTTACATTCGGAGGGGTCATGACACGTACATGTGATTGGCCTGGTGCGGTTATTGATATGCCTTGTCCGTAAAAGATCTCCTTGCCATAGACAACAACAGAGGTATGCCTGTACTTCATGTCAATAACACAGAAGCCCCGAATGATTAGGAAAGCGTATGCTCACCAGACCCCGTCGATTTGCCTGCCTGTCAACTGTCTCGAGAGCTGTCTCGCGAGGCCGTTGCTGAGATCGTAGACATAGAGTTGTACTTTACTCATCTGCTGAGAGATGGGAGTTGAAGAAGGAAAGCTCAGTTGTACCTTTGAAAGTCTAATAAAGTTGTACGCGTACGCCAGGATGACGCACGCTACTTCCTGATGGCACGTGATATCGTAGAAGTTTCTCCAGATTTCGAGAGCAATAATCTTGCGCAGCTTCAAGCTTAAGCTGAGAGTTACTAGAACAGCAGACTGAATCTCGATATAAAAATACAGCACAGTAGCTTGCGGTACTGTGTCTGTTTCCTGGAAAGAGCGCCCATAAGTAACACGCATGCGCCACCACGGCTGTGCTTGCCTATATAGGCTATTTAAACTCCAGTACTCACTAGCAAGTCGAAGAGATTGTCTCAAAAGGCAAGTGAGCAAAGCCGCAGAGTATTTATCTCCAAAATTTTCAATTATGCGACTTCCAAGCTTCGAGCGAATTACAAAACCACCGCTCCAGTCAGACACTATGGGTGCCGTCAGATTAACTTACTCAAACACCTCCAGAGCGATGCCGTAACACATCACCAACCGACAGTGCGCGCACTCATGCCTGCGTGTGTTCGCTATTGTCCTTCTTTTCGGGCTGATGACTGCATCAAAACAGGAAACGCTAGATGAGGCCATTCCTGAAAAGGATCGCGAGGGAGGTCAGGTCGCATTTCATGACAAAAAATGTCAGCGACGTTCATAGGGTAACTGGACGAGGGTGACCCATGAAAAGCTGCAACGGTAGTGCGCTGAAAGAAAAGCCTTCTGCTGCTGTCCACTGTATATCTTAACAATCGCGCCAGTGACGTCTTTAGTATGCAGCCAGCGAGCGTGACGATAAAAAATGACCAATACTCCATGCGCTAGTTGTATTCAGTGAGGTGCAGAGTGCAGCCTGGACAGGATGATAATGGGATAGTCGCGAAAACATACAGCAAAAGGTCACGATAGCATTTCAAAGACAGACCCGCAAAGACCTTATGCCCGCATGCCTTCGGATTGCATATAACTATCCACGTCAACCATCTCCATGTCCTCATCCTCGTCCGACTCCTCCTCGAGCGCCATGTCAGGCGACGGAGACGCGGTTTCTGCAGGTGGGGCGCCCTGAGCGTGAGTTGACGATTTTGCGACAGGGCCTGCCGGGTGTTGTGGAGCATCTGGTATATTTTCCGTAGTAACAGGTGTAGACGTATGTTGATTGTGCGTTGCGCAGAAGTGTGCGATGGGCAGCTTGCCAGGAAGCCCTGCAGCCGGAGCGAGGAGAGTGAATCCCGAATCATCATCTGAAAACTGATTGACATCCATGATCATGCTCGAACTAGGAACTTGAAACTCTCTCGGCGTAGTCACCACAATCTGCGACACCTGTGGGAACAAATCCGGCTGTGATGGTCGCTCTTCCACCATAGCCTGAGTCGAATCCTCGTTTTCGCCCTTCTCGACCTCCTCAGCAGCAATCTCGCTCAGCTGAGCAGCCAGCAAGGCGAGTTGGGCTTGCAGTGCTGCCCGCTCTTCGCCTGTTAGTGTTGTCCTGCCTAAGCCGTCGTCCTCTACGGCAGCGTGAACATCTATATTAAGGCTAGCCATGATCGGAGGCAGATGTGCAGTACTACTCGTACCAGCTCTGAGAGAACTCGATGGAGCAGTAGAAGCGTCCGTGGAGCCATCTTGCAACGAGCCGAAGTTGATGGCTTTCAGAATATGCTGAGCTGCCAACCAAGCATCGCTCCCCGCATCGGCACCAGAGGCATCTTTCTCCTTGCCAGTTGACGATGTCGACTTCTTTGTGACCGTATTTACTGCGATCGGAAGAGTAAATTTGACGGTCGTCGAGGTAGCAGAACCAGCCTGCGTAGATTTTGCTGCGGGACGGGCGCTGAACGACGTGTAGCCCGGGAATCCCGGAAAGCTGCCGTAGGCATAAGCGTAAGCACCATATGGTTGTTGCTGAGCTGTGTGTTGCGGGGGAGTGGATGTACGAGATCGGTGTGGAAGGGGTGAGTGCGTGAACGGTGATGAAGAAGGTGCTGTTTGCGATGATGTTGACTGTTGCATCGCATAATTTGTTTGAGCAAGGGTCTGAGGTCGACGTGTCGTCCTTTTGGAAGTCTAGTAGTGACGACACATCCACGAATATGAACGTAGCACACGACAAAGAGAGAACAAGCACTGACCGCCCCACCCTCCCAATTAGGGTTCAGCCTATACCGTCCTCCAGACATCTTTTCTAACCTTCCTCGCCTGAAGGCCTTCTGCAACGCCTGGCTTGCACTTGGCCTGAAGTTCGTTTGTAGAGGCCACCTCGCACCCATCCACGAGAACAAATCCTTCGGCGCCGCCCCCTCAGGTTCTCTAATAGCCATCAATGCCTCCACAATCATGTCCTCATAGCTTGGCAAATCTTCGCTTGATACAGGCGGCGGTGGCGGGGGTGGAGGCTGATGAGTCGGATATCCAGGTGGTGGTGGATAGTGCGGATATCCAGGGTAGTGAGACGGATATCCCGGGACAGCGGCAGGAGGAGGGTAGTAAGGAGTATGTGGATACGCAGCTTGCGCCGAAGGCGGAGGATACCCTGGCGGTAATGGATAACCGTAAGGTGCATAAGGATAAGGTCCAGGATGAACCGCAGTGCCTTGAGAAGTACCAGAGGACGTAGATGGAGGGAGGAGGACTTTTGACAACGATGTTCCAATGTCCTCTTTGCTCGAAGCAGACAAATTCGATACATCCTTTTTCTTCGTCCCCAAAAACATTTGACTGAGCGACCGCGGATTTTCGCCAGCGGAGGGTCCGCTGCCAAACTGTTCCGCAGAGGAGCTTTCAGTTTGGCCAGACGAAGCATCTACAGCGATTGGCGCATCTTTCGCTGTTGACCCAGCTTCAGTAGCTTCAGTAGCATTTTCAGCAGGTGTGTCCCCAGACGACGTGGGAAACGACGCGTCCAAAGGCTGCACAGGCAATTCAGTTGGCGATCGAATTCCAGGAGGGTGAACAAGCTGCGACGGTGTACTTGGCAATGCAAGCTTTGTGGGCTGAGCTATATGATCTGACGAAGGTGTAGTTGGAGGTAGCACATATGCAGGCAGCACGTTGTTCGTGTTGTTGTGAAGTTCAGATATCTCAGCCTCGAGGTCGAGAGGCCATAAGCTCGCTCTAATGGGTAGAGGAACATGTTGCTCAAAAGTCAAACACAGCTCGATGATCTGGTCAGGCGGAAGCAGACTCAAGTAGGTCCTCTTCTGGTGCTGAACATTCTCTACAACGAAAAAAGCGGTGTGAGCGTACTGCTGCAACGCAATCCCTTCATGGGCAGACCTGGTTGGCTAATACCGTTGTCACCAACTGTTGTGTTGTCAGCCTCCTTTTGTAATAGTTGTGGTAGAAGATGTGGTTCAGAAGCGGGCCCGGGGGTCGGCATGAGTGGGCTATACAGTGACTGCACAGTTTTACCAGACAGGATTTTCAGCCACCCCGCCCGACAATGTGACACGAGTGACTTGTGACCCGCCGCTCCGCCCTCATAAGCTTACTTGTCCCTCGCCGCCTTCAGAATACTCCAGGTTGTCGGAAACGCATTCGTATCGTGTGCGTGTGTGGGAAACTTTGAAACACTGCTTAGCGGTAGGTTCATTTCCTTCGTGAGTCAACATGAATAGCAGCTTTGACCAGTCTTGGCCAGCGCGCACTGAAGCTCGCTGCACAATAATGGCAATTTTGCCTGGCCTGGCCTGCGAAGCATCAGTGCTGATGAGGCATCCTTGCGCCAGTTGACGCAGAGCCTTATTGTGCTGGCGAGCTGTAGCAGCCACGAGTTTAGCAGGTCAGCCTCATTGTCTCACTGTGATCCACTACTTGAAGATCTCATCTTAGAGGACGGGGCCAGCATAGGCGTTTATAGAGCAAGAGCAAACATTGCCAGTCGTCAATATGCCGTCGTTGAGGCGCATGCATTGTATATCTGTGACAGGGACGTGCCGGCCTTCATGTTGCTGTTTGACCATGACTTTGTCATGCGTGCCTATGTATGCGTGTTGGACAGCGGTACTTTGCAAACTGCCTAGCGTACGAAAGCCAGGGGGGTCGACGGCTGGCTCGACTACCTTTCCCTCCCCGACCTCCCGTCTTATATCGAACTGCAACTGTACTTGGTGGACTTGGACCACACCGACGGATATTCGCACTGCGTCTCATAGCGAGACGCTCCTCTCGTTCGGCTGCAACTTTTGCTCCCTACTTGAATGCCGTGAATGAGGACGATTGTGGTGTTAGTATAGCCCTACCAATAATCTGTACCGTGCAATCTTCCGTACGCTGCCACTGGGCTCCGTGCTTCAAGAAAAGCTTCGACACATGAATTTCTTGGATGCTTTCTTCAGTCGCAGTACATCGTCATGAGTAGCGCTAATTCGGATGTTGCCGGTTTGATCGTTTGTGATGCGCTCAGTGGTTGCGCATTCGACGCGTCCGATCTGACTCTGCTTCCAGACCAGACGCGTTAACCGTCACGTCGTGCGACATCAACCTCAACGACTATGTCTACCAGGAATGATAACAGTTTTGACTTGGCCGACGAAAGTGACGAGGATTTCGACTGGGAGGAAGTCGCCGTCCCGGTCGCCGATCCAACCATTGCGGCGGCGGTGGCGGAGGAGCCTGAGGAAGGTGTAGGAGAGGGGCCTTCAACCGCAGTGAAACCAAACATAGAGATCACCCTACACGCTCGTCCAAAGGTTGACGACTCAGCCAAGTAAGCATCGTGCTCTTAGCGTGATACAAGGCGTAACTAAGCTTGTGAGCAGGAAACGAGCTGCAGCAGTGCATGCGGCACGGGTTGCTCGTCTCGCTTGCCATAAGATGCACACCATACTGTTACTGGGAAACGCAAGTGTGCGGAACAAGTGGTTGAACGACGACTTGCTCAAGGTAAGTGCCCCATTGTCAGTGAACCTGAGAGTGTCTTGTGACAGCCCTGGCCGTTACATTAGGCCAGACTTCTGTCACTGGCGCCCATGGATCTCCAAAATGCGTTTGCCATGATACACAAGTCTCGGGTCCCGGAGGCAACCAGACGAGGGCGTATGTTTGAATCGGCTATGACACGTCTGGTAGAATGGTGGTACAAGACCTTCATGGTGCTTCCGACTGGGCACATACGCAACCGCACGTACGAAGATGTTGAGAAGGAACTCAAAGCCAAGGCCGCTAAAGTTTCAGATCGTAAAGGCAAAGGTCGCGCTAGAGACTCTGAAGACGAAAGTGACGATGAAGACGCTGGAGAACTCATTCGTAGTGAGAAGAGCCTGATGAAACACGCGCTAATGCGTAGAGGATCAAGGGATGTCAGTGCGCAGCTATTCACTGCACTTTGTCGCGCACTGGGGATACCTGCGCGGCTTGTGGTGAGTTTACAGAGTGTTCCTTGGCAAGCGAACGTTGGCAAGCCCAAGGCTGCGGTCAAGAAGAAACCGAAGAAGTCGAATGACAAGGGAAAGCAGAAAGCCGCAGACGACGAGTCGGAGATGGAAGAAGTCGAGATTTCCTCTGAAACGGTCACCAGATCCGCATTTCCTGGTAATGGACAAACTATCGGCGGGAGCAGCACGCCAATGTCCAACGGCAAGGGCAAACAGAAAGCTGCACCTGTCATCAATCTCCGGAAGAGCCGGGGACGCAAATTAGGCTCTGCTCCTCTCCCCGCCAAGCCACCTCGTTAGTTGTGTTGCCAGCATGTGTCAGTGTTTCCGTGTCTTACATTATTCCATAGGCGAGAATACTCCCGATCCGACTAGTTCAGCACCGGTTTTCTGGACGGAGGTTTTCTCACGCGCAGATGCCAGATGGTTACCTGTTGACCCTGTACGGTTCATAATCAACAAACGCCTGATCTTTGATCCCAGTTCGGCCTTCAACACGTCTACTGGCGCAAGAGTAGAGAATCGCATGGTATATGTGGTGGCATTTGAAGAGGACGGCTATGCGCGAGATGTGACTCCGCGGTATGCGCTGGAATTCGGTGCAAAGACGGCGAAGATGCAGCAAGGTGGTAAGGGCAAGCAAGACTGGTGGGAGCGCGTGATGGCTATTGTACGACGTCCTTATCGCTTGGTGCGTAATAAGCTGAGATGATAGGAGTGTGAGACAGGACTCAGCTAGATTTTATTTGTTAGAACCGAGATGACCTCGAGGACGACGAGCTGCATGTGAAGCAGATGACGGAGCAGATGCCCACGTCGATGGCTGGATTCAAGAATCATCCGCTGTGAGCTGCCTTTTTCTAGGTCGTGGTTGCCGTTGTTCCAACGCATTTCCCCTAGATATGTGCTTGAGCGACATTTGAAACGAGACGAGGTAATTTATCCGCTCGTCGAGCTAGGAAAATTCCGCGGCGAACCAGTCTATCCACGGTCATCGGTCGTAACCCTGAAGACTGCCGAAACCTGGATGCGACAAGGTCGCAAAGTCCGCGAAGGATGTCAGCCCATGAAATGGGTGAAGCAACATGCCGTCACAGTAAACAAGAAACGCGCTATCGAGATGGCTATGGCAGACCGCAACGGAGATGGGCTTGCTGTGGCGGGCGAGGACCAAGGACCGGGGTTCTCTAGCGAGAAAGATGTGATGCAGGCCATGTACGCAGAGAATCAGACAGAACTGTACAGGCCAGACCCTATACTCGATGTGCGTATCATATTTGTTCAGAGATGTTTTATCCCTCACCCATCCTGCACAGGGCAAAGTGCCGAAGAACGACTTTGGAAACATTGACCTATACGTGCCGTCGATGCTGCCAGCTGGCGGCGCATACGTACCATGTACGTACAAGTGTTCTATTTGGCCTATCTAGTGTTGAAACTGACATGTCACATCGATACTGCATGCAGTCAAGGGGGTGGCGAAGATTGCGCGTCAAATAGGAATCGATGTCGGAGATGCAGTCGTCAGTATTCACCTGCCCACCTAATTTTATGTACTGACGAGTCTCGTGATTGCGTCAGACTGGCTTTGAGTTCAAGAAACGACGTGCGTTTCCTCTGATTACGGGCGTCGTTGTTGCTGCGGAAAATGAGGAGGTGCTTCTTGAGGTGCGCCAAGTCAAGTGACCGCGATTTGTTCCTCTCGTCGTTGCAAGCTTGTTGGTGTGGCTAATGTGCTAACTGCTTCGGTCTACACAAACAGGCATATTGGGCGGCCGAACACGAGGCGGAAGAGAAACGGCGGAATAAACGACAAGAGCAGGTCATCAAGCGGTGGCAGCGCCTCGTCCAAGGTTTGCGAATACGACAGCGCCTCCAGGAACAGTATGCGGGGAGGGACGCATCACAGCCTCTCATAGTCGAAGTCAAACAGGTCAGTATCTTCGTCACGGAATGCCGATGTCAACTAAGATCCAGCCGGAACAGGATCTACAAGAAGCTGGCGGATTTCTAAACACGGCAGACGTTGTAGTCCAGCCGTACACGTTGCCGCGGAACGTCCACGTCGTCCTCGACCCGCCACAACTGCTGACTGGTTCACACGTCGAAGAGGCTTATGCAGGCTCGTCAAAGCAAGCAGAAGAACAAGACTTGTCTGGAGCCACAGTGTCTATCATGCCATCGCAGGTCGAAACGTTCGACGTCGAGGACAACCGGGAACTAGAAGCTGACCTGACTCAAGCTACGACTGCAGCTTTGGGTGATAGACCAAAGACCATGAGGGAACTTGCGGAAGCTGTTGCCGCACACGAGCAGCAGGAATCTGACGTCGCAAATGCAGAGGAGATCGCGACGTCTTCTAGTGCTCTGCCACTCGAATCTACGACACCAGCAACTGCGACCAAACGTGACGGATCACGGTCAAATGCGACTCGTAGGAAAGCCAACAACAACGGCAAGTCTAGCATCGTCGCCATCGCAAGTTCCGTCAATTCGACGCCACGGCGTGGTCGCAAACGCAATTACGAAGAGGTCGGATCTGAACCCGACGATGGCGATTGTGGTGGCGATGACGACGGTGAATACTACGAGGGGCGTGACCAAGACAGAGAAGAGACAAATACGACGAAGCGCTCTCGCCGGACGTCGAAGCAGCAGCGGACACCCCCTCCACCTGCTGTGCCCGTATCAGACCGTGTCCTGCGTACTCGCAAGCCAAAAGCAGCGGCGTAGTATGCAGGACAGAGAACTTTGAGGTGCAGCTTTATTCGCTTTTTCCTAACTAAGCCTTGACTATTCGTCGTAACAACATGGTGTGCTGTCCCGAAAGGTATACTATTGTATTTAGCTTAGGTACGATCACACCACCGAGCACTAGCTTTTAATCTCGACATACCACACACCTACGAATCGTATAGTATCCCCCTTTACATGGACAATTTATCGATATATATTTGATCATGCACTGCCAATGCCATCCATCGAGGTGGAAGGCTGAGGCTGGGCGGGGGTAATGGACTTTTGCGGCGCTACTCATGGACTTCGCCCCTATCAGACACTCTTTTGTCTCCTGTCTCATGACTCCTTTGTAGTATGATCACATCTTTTGTTTCATCACGCGGACACTGCCTCGTTGCCAGCTTCCTTGTAGTATATAACCCTTTCACCCTGGTTCTCTACTCCTCCATTGTGCTCTCATCTTCGCACCTGGAGTGAGTATTCCCCCCATTGCTCTTGCGTTATGTTGTATGCTCATATGCCTGTTACCTAGTTAACTCGTCTCCGTGTGTACTAGGTACATTCTATATTCATCATTGTGCTCTCATCTTCGCACCTGGATTAACTCGTCTCCGTGTGTACTAGGTCCCTACAGTCTGCAGTGGGTTTACGACAGCGCATCCACCCTTGCCTAAGTGACTAGTTCTCTCAACTCGTCATTAGGTTATGAGCCCCGCCTAGCTCTAATCTCCACACACTGTTCACCTGCTCCGTGCTCATCTAGCACATTCGCTCCTATACGTCCACACACGCATATCCAGGTCCATATCCATATCCCTGATCATGTCCACCTCCGCCTCTGCAGGTCCCTCTGCGGCCAACTCCTCTTTTGCCTCTACCACGGCACCTCCTCTTATCAAGATTGAATCGATCGCCAAGTTGACTGGTGCTTCCAACTGGAAGACATGGAACGCTGTCATCAAGCAGTACCTTCGCGTCACCAAGTCCCTGTCCCTCATCGACGGCACCCTCACTAAGCCAGATGCTAAGGACGCCGACTACGAAAAATGGGAGATTGCTGACACAAACGTTTCTCTCGTCCTGTTGAACACCGTTGACCCCACACTCCACCACCTCGTCGATACCGAGACCAAAACCGCTGCCGAGATCTACGCCACCTTGCATGCCAACTACTCTGCCACTACCACTCTCTCCGCCTTTGTTAGGGTTTGATACATGTGCGCAAGCACTACCTGATGCGCAAGCATCCTGTGGCCAGATCAGTGGATCTGGCCTTTTACTCGTACTGATTAGATAGTGGGCCAGCGCCCATCGTGAGAAAATAGCATACTGCATATAGTAGTACTACGCAGTAGCAGATCTCAGTATTTAGGACTGAGATCTGGTAGATTTAGAGGACATCTTTTTATCTTGTACACACGTAGGTTCCGAATACATATCGGTCATACTTACCTTGTGTGCATCCAAGAAGACACCCCTTACACTTTTTTAAGTACCCGAATTCTACCTACATACATTCTACTCCAATCACACTCTACTCCACAATTCCCTACAACACAAAGCTATCTACGCGCCCATAAAATACCAGATCCCGACACACCGGACATACCCTGAAGACCCCGGATGTCGGACGCGAAGAAGAACCCAAAATCGTGCAAAACCTCCAATTTGCGGCAAACGGCTCACGGCCAGTCCATATCAGCTGTCAGTCACATGACCAGTGAGGCCGACGCCAAAAACGTGGCCATCATGCTCAAGAGCGAGCACGAGGCCGAAGAAGATCCATCGCAGGCCCGAAAGGGCGACCCTGACGAGCCCAAGTCGGTGGGTCGGACGATCACCGAAGTCCGAGATGGGCGGCGAAGCGAGAAAGTGCCCACCCAATCTTCTTCGAACAAGACCACCACCACGAAGGTGGCTGCATACGAGGGGAAACCCTCAGCAGTCACCGGAGTCCTCACGGACGCAATGGAGGCACAGCAACAGCTGAAGGCCCCACGCGCGCAAGCGCAAGAACCTCTCAGTGGGGACGGGGCAACTTGCCCCCCGCTGAAGAGCCCCTTCAGTAGCACCGTAGACAGACGTAGGGACCTTGTAACACCGAAAGGTGACCCACAAGTATCGGCGAAAAGCCAAATTGAATCAGTTCGAGAAGAACGAAGGGCTAAAGGCCTGTTAGACCCAGAACTCGCTAATGCGATGCTGCAAACTTACGAAGGTCTGAAGAAAAGCAGGACCACATACAGAGAGTTGAGACACGAGCGAAGAGCTCAGGAGGAAAGGTTCCAGCGGGTTGAAGACTGGAACCACGAGCTCATACGCGGTCTACACAACGTCTTCGAAGCGTTCGATATGGACGCGCTCAACGACGAAGTAAGCCGCCGCAAGGCGGCCAAAGAACACGTTGGGCAACCAACACCAGTAGAGGTACCCTCAAAGGGCCCTACCCCAAAATTAGACGAAAACCCAGAGATGACGGGTGCCGAAGTAATCGCTACGAGCGACGAAGAGGCATGGTACACCAATTCCGACGAACACGCTCGTTGAACGATGACTGAAGATAGGGCAATGCCTGCTCGTGCAGGAAAAGACCAAGCCACTCGACTTAGAGAGGCTGGTCTAGCAGCGAGCGGAAACGCGACCGCGGCAGATGGCCCAACACCAAAGGAAAGGTCGCCCCACACATATACCATCCAACGTTACACGCGCTCGACGAGAAGTCAGCAGCGAATCAGTACATCCAATTTCCCAAGAGATGGAGATGACGGTAGTAGCGAAAGCTCCGACTCGCACCCGCGCGCAGGGATCCCAAGGGGTCCTCCCCCAGACCCCACGTCATGAAGGAGAAGGGCGAGGACCCTCCCTCCCAACATACCTACTAGAGGGGTCAACCCTCGATACTTCGTGTCTGCCCCAGCAGCGCGACACAGACCACAGCCGGTAACGGCACACTCTGTATCCGCGTACAGAGCGGCACCTACCGCGACAGCGAAGCTGAACAACAACAGCACGGAGTATATCCTCCGACAACTCAAACAAATAATGGAGGTCGAGCCGGAAGATCTGCCTCAGTTAAGCAAGCAGTTTAAGGCAACAGCCCCAGCTGCGTATGGCGGGGAGGACGACGTTGAGATCTTCCATCAATGGCTGAAGAACCTGGTGAGATACTTCTGGATCACCAGGCTCGTAGGTCTATCCAATGACTACGCGAGAGTTATGGTACTAGGAGAGTCCCTCAAGGGGAACGCTCTCACCTGGTACAACTCAGAGATTATGGACCCGTTCAGTAATCGAGACGACTGGACGTTCACAGAAGTGATTATGGAACTTCACACACGCTTCGTACATCAAGCAACAATACAACTCGCGACCGAAAGGTACGAACGAGTACAGTACCGAGCCGGAAACGGCGTTTCAGGGCTGTACTCAGGCATGCTCAAGTGCGCCAAACAGATGGTGGAACATCCTAGTGACTACGAGTTCCGACGCAAGTTCCTTAGGGAACTACCAGAAGATATCTCCACCGCCATAATGCGAAATAGCAAGATGACCGCCGAAGGGACAATCATAGAGGAACTCCTAGCGGAGGCCCTATCCATCGAAAACGCAGACAAGACTGCCCGTTTATTCCAGAGGCAGAAGAGTGCTCGCACCCAACAGAAACCAAGTGAGCACCCCTCGAGGTCAAGCGGGGGAAACCCCAATGACCATCGGACCAAAGAGAAAGGGCAGCCCGCCTCATTCGGTCAGAGACATCCACCCAGACGTCCGCAAGGACCCCCACCGCGTCGTGCAGAGCACACGAATCGGTCGGGTAACCGACCCACTCGACGCCCCATCCAGGGCGCAGGAGTCGGAACATCTGCTAGCACGGGACCGACCCGAACCACACCACAGGCGCTGCAGCACGGCCGAGCCACGGAGGTGAAAAGAAACCTCCAATGGATCTGTCCAAGGTTCAGTGCTACAGATGCAACAAATACGGTCACTATGCGAGCAATCACAACAAACCCGGATTTCGCGCTATGGACGCCGTAGGAGAAGAAACAGAGGAACTGAAGGACGAAATTGAGTCGCAGGGCCAAACGGACTTGAACACAGACAAACTGGGGGACAACCCCAACAGAGAACAATATGACTCCAACGAGGAGGCAGCTGGAGAAGAACACGACCTCCTCAACGACGATTACGGCTCTGACTCGGACGACGGACGATTCGCAGGCATGAGATTGTATTCTCAGCAAGACGAACCGGACAAAGAGCAGGGTCTCGAACCAGGACAAAGTGACCTTTCTCAACCACTTCCCATACCAGCTGCGACAGCGGCACAGGCGCAAGCCTCCCTGACAGCCAGCAGTGCAGCTAGCCTCAACTTACATTCGTTACGATCAACGATAGAGCACCTCATCACTGGGCTTACAGTGGTGCGGTCATCAGACGATTTAGTGACGAATGAAGACCGAGAGTCAATAGACTACCTCTGGCGAAGAATACTTCCAGGCCGACCACGGCCCACGTCGCGAGAAGACCACGCGCGAATGGAACGACTACTCAGGATATACAGGCAACTACTCGAAGAAAACCACGCTATGCGAACAGACATGGCCATTATCAGCCGGGCAATAAACCCGGCGTCGCCTGTGACAGAACTTCAGAGGGAAACCTCAATAGCGTCGGTACTAGCTCGAGAGCGTACCCGCCGCGAACAATGGGACGGTATGCTCGAAAGAGTTCGACCCTCCCCGGGTGAAATGGCCGTACAGGCCGCCAGCAATCTTCACGACCTGACGAGTAATACTCGCCAACGAATTGATGAAGAACAACTACCTGACCTGATACCAATGTCAGTAAATGAATCCTTCGACGACAGGGTGTCGATGGTCTCGGAATATGCCGACGACATTGTCCAATATACCCTCCAGGAGGACACCGCTAACGGGGGGACTACGACGACTGGTACGACGAAGGGGATAACTATCCCGACCCGGAAACGGCATTTGGAATGCGAGTGATACCCACCACGGGGGAAACCCTTTTTCGCCTTGCAGACGAGCACGGACAACGTGCAGCAATGAGAACTACGAGCGAAGCTAGACCTCGCCCGAAGTTGAAGTCACGCTGTGTAACCATACATGGCACGATACACGGCCTCACGGCCAACATCTTGCTGGACACAGGGTCCTCGATAAATGCGATAAGCCCGTCATACGCCTGCGTGGCTAAAATCACGGCCTTCCCACTAGAAAAACCTGTTGGGCTCCAGTTGGGCTGCGTAGGCAGCCGTTCAAAGATCAACTTCGGAGTACAGGAGAAGTTGAAGGTGGGAAGTTCCACCTTCGACCTCTACTTCGACGTGGTTAATATCGACCACTACGACATGGTACTCGGCATGCCGTTCATGCGAGAGCACAACGTGGTGATGGACTTCACGCGAAATACAATACGATTCGGCACAGACCCCGTGCCTACTCTTGAAGGGGAAGGGACGGACGAGAAAATAACGCGTAAATCCACGCGGGAGCGAAAGCTCACACCCAAACCTTCAAAAACGGATTGACTATCGAAGGGCGCAAGCCCCCCACCAACCGCATCAGAGCTGGACTCTATAGCGGTACAAGCAGCGAGCTCAACTCGTGAACGTTTCCATAATATCACCTTACACAGGCCGAAAGGCCCTCCCGAATTGTCCGAAAAGGACCTACCCCACTTGAGAGCCCACTGGGCTTCAGACTATGCGGACATCATGTCCGGGGTACCGGAGAAACTACCTCCTATACGTGAAATAAACCACACGATTCCCATCATTGACGAAAGTCATAAATACCGGTACCACCACCCGAGGTGCCCAGATGCACTCAAGCCCAAGCTGCTAGAAAAAATCGAAAGATACGAACGAGCAGGATGGTGGACATTCCAAAACGTCCCCCAAGCCGCGCCAATGCTCTGCCTTCCCAAGAAGGATGGTTCGTTAAGAACCGTATTCGATTGCCGTCAACAAACGACAATACCGTACACGATGTGTCCCCGTTCCCTGACCAGGAACAAATCCGCATGGACGTAGCAAGGGCTAAATACAGGTCAAAGATCGACCTCTCCGACACGTACAAACAAGTGCGTATAGTCCCAGAGGACGTCCACAAGACCGCATTCGCTACAGTGTATGGCACAATGCTCAGCCTTGTTATGCAACAAGGAGATTGCAACGCACCATCCACCTTCCAGCGTCTCATGACGCACATCTTCCGAGACTACATAGGACGCTTCGTCCATGTATACCTCGACGACATATTTGTCTTCTCAGACAGTATTGTCGAGCACGAGGGACACCTCAAACTTATATTTGAACACCTCAGGTCCGCCGAATTATATCTCAAGGCGTCCAAATGCGACCTTTACTCCGAAAGGATGGACTGTCTGGGTCATATCGTAGACAATCGAGGCCTGCACGCAAGTGCTGATAAAATGGCCAAGGTGCGCGAGTGGCGCACACCCAGGGACTACGGTGATATCCAGAGGTTCCTCGGACTGGTGCAATACCTAGCACAGTTCATGCCCGACGTATCTTCATATACTGGACCACTCGCCGAAATTTCGCGGAACGGCCACGTCTTCCATTGGAAGGCCCTGCACGAGAAGTGCTTTCAGTCCATCAAGGAGCTCGCGTGCAGGGTGCCTATACTCAGGCCGATAGACCCCAGACTCAAGGAACCCATATGGGTCATATGCGACGCATCCATCTATGGCGTTGGAGCCGTATACGGGCAAGGTCCCGAATGGCATTCGTGTAGACCAGCCGGATTTATGTCGAAGAAATTCACCGTGGCACAACACGCTTACCGCGTATTCGAGATGGAAACCATAGCCATACTCAAAGCCCTACTGAAATGGGAGGACAAACTCATGGGTCACCCCATCAGCATAGTCACAGACCACAAGGCATTAGAATTTTTTAAGACACAGCCTAACTTTTCTCCACGGCAGACTCGCTGGATGGAGTACCTCGAACGTTTCGATTACAAGATAATCTACGTGAAAGGTGAACTAAATAAGGTGGCCGACTGCCTATCTCGCTATTACGCGAACGACAACCCTGGGGAAACCCACCCGTTCGACGACTATGTCAACGCCGACATCCGCTTTGACCCAGAGGGTCATGAACTACCCAAGGAAAGGAGAGCAGAACTCCGATCTGCACAAGTGGGGAAACCCTCGACTAAGTATCGTTCTCGCGAGGAACTCGAAGAACGCAACGCGGAGGCCGACGAACTTGCAGAGCATCGCAAAGACCCAGCTGCCATAGAGCCCAGCGAGGACATCGCACCACTATCCGAAAGGATGAAATTGCTCGATAATTTCGAGGGCATTATCCGTTCAGGATACAAGTCCGACCCCACACTCTCGAAGGTCGAAAAGGCACCAACGGAATACCGTGCGTTCACAGAGCGCAATGGATTCCTCTTTACCAAGAACCGCTTCGGCAACGAAGTACTTTGTATCCCCAGGATCAAAGTTGGGCGGAGAATGCTCGTCAACATCATCATTGACAACGCCCACCTTACACTGGGGCACTATGGCCATCGAAAGACGGCAGAGTACATCAGGAAACTGTACTGGTGGCCTACGCTAGGGAAGGACGTGATTAAGTTCTGCCTCAGCTGCGGACTCTGCCAAACGACGAAGACCAGTAACACGCTACCGGCAGGGCTACTTCACTCGTTGCCCATACCGGCGTACCCTTGGCAGTCCATAGCGATGGACTTCTTGGGGCCGTTCCCTAAGTGTCAAGGGCTGGACTACCTTTGGGTAGTACTTTGCAGACTCACGTCTAATGTACACTTAATTCCAGTCACTACGAAGATCAAGGCAAGCGAACTCGCATGGCTCTATATGAAGGACATAGTCCAACTACATGGTGTCGCCGAGTCCATTGTTAGCGATAGGGACTCGAAGTTTACTTCAGCTTTCTGGAAGGAGGTACAAAGGCTATTAGGGACTCGACTATTAATGTTGACAGCCTTTCATCCTCAGACGGATGGGGCTACTGAGCGGGCTACCCGCTCCATTACTCAGGTGCTTCGCACCCTGATTAAACCTGACCAGAGCGACTGGGTAGACCAACTTCCCATGACCGAGTTCGCCCTGAATGCAGCCGCCAGTAGTTCGACCGGGTTCGCACCGTTCGAACTTACTGGGGGACACATACCCCGCATGAGCAGGGCTATACCGGACAGTAAGCTGCCCGGCGTTCAGTCGTTTGCCCAAAAGGCACTCGATAACCTCATGCTCGCGCACGACGCGATAATCGATAGTCGGGTCCACCAGACCTATCATGCCAATAACAGGCGTCGAGACAAAAGTCTCTCCGAGGGGAAACCCAAACCCCTGAAAGAAGGGGAATACGTTTATCTCTCCACCGAGAATCTAAACCTGCCGAAAGGCCGGGCTAAAAAGTTGTTACCAAAATTTATTGGCCCTTACGAGATCGAAGTGGCCCACCCAACCACCTCTAACTACACTCTGAAACTGCCGGAGGACCTAGTCCGGCGACGGATCCATCCCACGTTTCACATCAGTCGACTCAGACGCCACGAGAGGAACGACGATGTATTATTCCCTCACCGGGAAACGCGGGTATTCTACGACATGGGGAACCTCGAAGAAGGGGAGTGGCTGGTCGAAGAGATCGATGACCACAAATGGACCGACAGGTCCTTGAAGTTCCACGTCAAATGGAATCTAGGAGACGAGACTTGGGAGCCACTCGCCAATGTAGACGAGTGCTCAGCACTCGACAACTACCTCAACACCCAAGGGGTGAATTCGGTGCAAGAATTATCCCGGATAAGATAAGATCGACGGGACACCACCGAAACATCTCGGATCTCCGAGGTCCCGTCAATTTCATTCACTTGGCGGAAAATTTGGGCGCTCAGGGGCGCAAATCCCACATTGGGATATGCGCAGACGCCCCTGATTGCCGTTTACTACATGCTGCAAGCGGCCACCTCTCTTTCCAACGACCACCACCTCCCAACCAATTCACTCAGGCTCACGCCTCCCCACACCCCTCTTTAAGAAGCTCTACAAATCACTACAACAACATGTCAGCAAACAGAAGCCAAGGATCTCGGGACGGACAAGGACGAGGACGGTCGCAAGACCGCTCGCCTCGCCGCCCTCAAAATTGCACAGACCGTGCAACACCCCCTCGTCGCTCACGCGAGGATCGCCGCGCAAGCGGCTCACGGGACTCACAGCAGTCCAGAGGAGAGTCCTCCCGCTCCTCACGGAAGCGTAGGAGGAGCTCCTCACTGCCGTCTGGCGACGACGAAACACCTTGGGCCCACATCCCAGGTGTAAGAGTTGTACACCCCATCGGCTGTCCCATTTGCTCTGACTGGATGACGCACAGGGCCAGCCATGCCCAGTCTGCCTCATTCAACAACGCCCTTGTGGCGGAACAGCGACTACAATCTCTGCCTACACGGCAAAATCGACGGGACACCGTCACAGCACCACGAGCCAACTCGCGCGAGCTCGATCGCCTCCGTCAGGAGAACGATCGGCTACGCGACGACGTAGACCGCTTACGGCACGACCGCGACTACTATCTAGAGGAGCTGCGACGTTGCGAGGAACGCCTCAGCGGGACCGAGGACGCTCTGGGCCGTTCGGAATCCGAACTCAAGTACCAGGAGTTCAAGAGTGAGGATTTACGGAGGGAGCTTGCGCAGCGTGGATGCGCACAATCTAGGGAAGCGGCGTCGAACTGTTGTGCAACGGTCCCGACGGAGGATCTCAAGAAGCAGATCCACCACTTCGAGATCGCTCGCGACCACTACGGAGAAGGGCGGGACGAGTGGGAGGAGAATTGGAGCGAATACAACGATGAGCCAACCACGAAGCGTGGGGCAAAGAGGGCTCATGCGAAGGCGAGAAAGGAGGCGGAGGAGTACGACCGCCAGATTGATGAGGAGGAGAGACAGGCAGGTCCATCCAGGACATTACACCCGGAGGCAACTCCCCCGCGCGCACCCTTAGAGGAGCGCATGACAGTCGATGAGACTGAACCTCGCGAGGCAACGCCTCCACCAATATCGCTCGCAGAGCGTATCACACCCGCCCCGCAAGGGGCTGCACTCGCACAACGACTGGAGCCAGCCTCACAGCAACGGCCCCCAACCATCGATTGGTATTGCGCCCCGGGAGCCAGGGACCCCAACGCCCACGTCCACATCAGTAACACGAGCGTGTACGACAGGCTCATCCCACTGAGGGACCCACAGGGCGTACCGATAATCATCGGCCCCGACGTGGTGAACCGAGGATATCGTATTATATACGGTATCCCAGTGGATTGTGAGGACCGCCTGCCAGACACACCCCCAAACGAAAACATGATCAATCCGATCACGGAGGTGAACTGGACGAAGCACGAGCTGAAGCTCTACCCTTACGGGTTCCCGGGCTACCCAGCCCACTGGCCACTAGGCCGCCAGACCGAGTCTGAGCGGCACGGCTTCACCACTGGTCTAGGGACCGTACGTCGGGGTGCGGTGGGACCTGACCGCACGCGCCTCACACGCGTGAGGCCCAGTCTGCTGAGGCAGCGCGACGACAGCCGCAGAGCTCTGCAGCTGTACGCGTCAAATGGACAGAACCCTGGGCACTGGCTGTTCCCCAGGACCGTCGGCAAGGTTAGGCACCTCCGCGACGTTGCGCACGATCAGTGCAACTCTGAGGCGTACGAGTTCTGGAAGCTCTACGTCCATCACTGTAACCAGGTCCCCCGCAATTGAAGAACGGCTGCCGAACAGGAAGCCGTGAGGGAGTCCCTACCGAGGCCTACCTGGTACCCACTGCCAGACAGGACTCAGCAGCAGGCTGAGAAGGGGAAGAAGAAGAAGAAGGCAAAGACGTCGCATGCAGGTCAACCCGCTGCCTCGTCCACGTCCTCGCCCCCTCAACACAACCCCTTCGCGCCGGGACCGTCCACGCGCACACACGAGGAATGGCTCGCCAGCATCAAGAGCCGACCGCCTCCCTCCGGGCCATCCAACATGATGCGCCTACCACCACGCGCGGGGAAACCCGCACAACACACTACTCGCGCAGGGCAACCTGCAAACCGTCCCCCTCGCCGGCAGGCGAACACAAGGCCCGCACCCCCAATGGTGCCCACGAGTGACCCGGGCGCAAGTCTAGCACCCCAGGTCATCGAGACTTGGATTCGTCATCTCAACGCGAATCCAAACGTCGAGATTCCTGGAACCGAAAGGGACCCAGTCACTCGCCGAGTAGGAAACTCGGACCGTCTCAGGGGGATGATCAGAGTTGCCCGCCTGGGACCACCGTCCTCGTCGACCACGCCATCCGTCGAGTTCATTCAAGCTCTCGTCGCGGTTGGCAAGGAGGAGATCGAGCCCACGGCATCGCAGTTGTTCGAGACAACTGCCATGACCGAAGAACCCACGGAGGACAATGTCCGTCGATGGCTGCGCGGGGTGACAGGTGAACTACTGTCCCTCGACATCGAGATCATCACCTTGCCACAGGTCGCTGAGATCAACAATTGGCTGTCGGCCGTGTTTCCGCGGGATTCACCTTTGTCCCCCCTGCCACCTTCGAGGTCACCGTCACCCTCCGACCACGGCTCGGAGAAGTCAGAACCATTGGGCCCTACCATGTAGGGACCCATCATCGCATACACTCGGCCGCAAGGCCACACTACATACATCACCGACTGCTGGTTCTTCGACTTCCATCGTATACCTGATGTCTCGTCTAGGGGGAGGGTGTTAGGGTTTGATACATGTGCGCAAGCACTACCTGATGCGCAAGCATCCTGTGGCCAGATCAGTGGATCTGGCCTTTTACTCGTACTGATTAGATAGTGGGCCAGCGCCCATTGTGAGAAAATAGCATACCGCATATAGTAGTACTACGCAGTAGCAGATCTCAGTATTTAGGACTGAGATCTGGTAGATTTAGAGGACATCTTTTTATCTTGTACACATGTAGGTTCCGAATACATATCGGTCATACTTACCTTGTGTGCATCCAAGAAGACACCCCTTACAGCCTTCCTCAAATTCAAGCAGTACTTCCTCTCTCAGATGGACGGCTCTCACCCGTTTGTTGAGCAGATTGAGGAACGTGGTCGCTTATGGAAGGAGGTCAGTGACTCTGGCATCCTCGACAACAAGGAGCTGCTCAAGATCTTCGGCCTCCTCTCGGTCATCCCTGACTCCTTCGGCAACATTGTTGAACCCATCCTCGCTGTCACCGCCCCCAAGGACCTCAAGTACGACGACATCCGCTCGCGCCTCATCGACGAGGCTTCGCGCAAGGGATCGTCAGACGTCTCTGCTGTCCGGGCAGGCAAGCAGGCTTCTTCGGCTTTGAACGCCAACAAGAAGAAAAAGAAGAAGTGCAACTTCTGTGGGTACACGGGTCACGTTGAGGGGGAGTGTAGGAAGAAGGCTGCTGCCTCCAAGGGCATCAAGGAGGAGAAGGAGAAAGGAAAGGGGAAGGAGTCGTCTGGTTCTACGTCGAATGGTTCCGCCGCTGTACATGTAGTTTCTGCTGAGGACCCCGAGTCCAAAGCCTCCAACGCCGCTGTTTACTGGTACACCGCTGGCTCTATGCCATGGATGCTTGATTCCGGCTGCATGAAACACATTACCAACGACATCAACGACTTCACTGAGTACAAGGCATTTGCTACGCCGCACTTCGCTACGCTGGCAAACTCGCCTAAGACTACGATGTCTACACTTGGTTCAGGTCGCGTGTCTGGCACTACAACCGTCGACGGAAGGCAGCTCACAGTGCAGCTTGACAACGTCTTGTACTGCCCGAGCATCGCTGAACGCATGATTGCTATCTCCTGCCTTAATTCCAAGGGATTCTCCACTGTCTTTTCAGACGGGGGAGCTCGGATCTATAAAGAAAACAAGACCTACGGCTTAGGTTCTCTCAGGGGCGGCCAGTATTGGTTGGAACTCACCATTTCAACTCCAAACGTCGCCTCCTCCACGCACTCTGCCACTGCTCCCATTGACCTCGTTCACCAACGCTTCGGTCATCTCAACTTCGAAGCCCTTCAAAAGCTACGTTCTGAAGACTCTCCTGTCAAGGGACTGGCTCTCAGCGAGGCCCCTCGTTCCAAACACGTCTGCGAGGGCTGTGCTTTGGGAAAGCAGCATAGGCGACCCTTCCCTCCATCCTCCACTCCTCGTGCATCTCGACCATTCGACCTCATTCACACTGATCTTGCCGGTCCCATGCAGACCGCGTCTATCAACGGCGGAAATCTGTACATGCTCACGTACATTGATGACTGCACCGACGACGTCTGGGTGTACTTTCTTAAACACAAAGACAAGCAAGAACAGAGGTTCGAGGACTTCCGCGCTATGGTCAAGACACAGTTTGGTTGCGACATCAAGATCCTCCGCTCCGACAGGGGGGGAGAATACCAGTCGAAGAGATTCATTCAACGGCTGAAGAATCTTGGCATATTCCACCAACGCACAACCTCTGACACACCCCAACAGAATGGAAAAGCTGAGCGCTACAACCGTACGATTGTCGAATCTGCGAAAGCCATGCTCCATGCTGCAGGGTTGTCCAAGGGATTCTGGGAGGAAGCTGTGAAGACAGCTGTGCACGTTCGTAATCGGGCTCCTAAGAAGTCCTTGAACTGGAGGACACCATACGAGAGACTCACAGGCGCACCACCGGATGTATCCTACTTTCGTGTGTTTGGCTGCCTGGCCTATCGCCTCATCCACAAGGATCATCGACGGAAGTTGGAGCCTAACGCTCAACCTCTTGTCTTTGTTGGGTATGAAGCGGGTTCTAAAGGTTACCGCCTCTGGGACAAACATACCCATAAGATTGTTGCGAGTACAGACGTAGTATTCGACAAAACAGTCTTTCCTAACCGTCCTAACTCTACACCCCCGCGTTCGAGCGCACCTCAACCAACACCGCCCACTTACTTCAAACTTGAAACTGCATCCTTTCACACGCCCTCTCTGCAGCCGGCTACTATCACGCCACATGTGCCTACCACTCAGCAACTGCCTCCTCTCAGCGCACCATCTACGGACGTTCGTATGGAACGGACACCATCCTCGTAGATGCCGTCACAGATACCGCGCCCCTCTTCCACTCCTCAACCATCCACGCCAGCCACACCTTCACCATACCCTAGCATCTCGCAGGGCAAAGGAAAGGCACCAGAGCAGTTCTTCACGCCGAAGACTGAATTCTCATCCTCACCGTCCAGACCAACCCCTTTGTCGTCTCGAGTTGTAGAATCACCCAAAGTTGAACCAAATCCCAATCGTCCCTCAGCACACGACTATCTGCCCATATCGAATCCTGCTCATCAGCTTCCCCGCCGCACTACACGCGAACAGAAGCGACTGGATTCCATCTGGCAGGCAGCAAGTGAGGATGATGTTCAACAGGCTACACAATCTCGAGGCAACAAGCTCCCTTACAACCGCAAAAACCGAGCAGCAGCAGTCCTCGCAGACGAAGCTGACTTAGTCCTAGCGGCAGCTGTAACACCTCAGGGGGAGCCTCATTCATACAGACAGGCTATGGGTTCTGAGGACAAGGATGACTGGTACACGGCAATGGAGACTGAATTCAAAGGTCTCCAGGACTCAGGAACGTGGGACCTCGTCGATTTACCTCAAGGTCGCAAGGCGATCAAGAGTAAATGGGTATACAAGCTCAAACTCGACAAGGACGGCAATGTTGACCGTTACAAGGCACAGCTGGTAGCTAAAGGATTTGAGCAAATTCAAGGCATCGACTACAAAGACACCTTCGCTCCTGTCGCCCGTCTGGAATCTTGGCAATATCTTGTCGCCCTGGCAGCCACTCTAGACTGGGAAATCCACCAAATCAACTTCCATCAGGCGTATTTAAACGGATCTTTGGACGAGGAGGTTTATATGGAGCAACCTGAAGGCTTCGTGGTGGCCAAAGGCAAAGTATGTCGCCTTCGGAAAGCAATCTATGGCCTCAAGCAAGCAGGACGCCAATGGTTCCTCACGCTAAAGGCATGCCTCGAACAACTTGGATTCACCTGTCATGACACTGGTGACGTCTCTATTTTTGTTTGTCGACGAGGGGGAGACCTCAAAATTCTCATTGTTTACGTCGACGATCTTACCATGATGGGCAACAGCATCGCTCTGCTGAAGGAAACAAAGACCGCGCTCCGCTTGCACTTCGAACTCAAGGACTTGGGAGAACTCAAGCACTATCTCGCTATCCGCATCACTAGGGATAGGGGGAGCCGCCGCATATACCTGGACCAGGAGGTATACATCAACAATGTTCTCAAGCGCTTCGGACACAAGGACACAAATCCTGCGTCAACACCTCTCCCAACAGGTATCAAGTTGGAGAAGAACGAAGAGGATCCTTCACAATGCGATCCAAAACTCATTCATGAATACCGCAGTCTTCTTGGCTCCCTTATGTATGCCATGCTCGGTACTCGCCCTGATATTGCTTTTGTAGTCGCTCGGCTTTGTCAATATCAGTCAAACCCCACGCAGTCTCATCTCAAGGCTGCAAAACACGTCCTTTGCTACCTCCGTGGCACATCCTCCCTCCGACTCTGTCTAGGCCACAGCGACACTCGAGAAGACCAACTTGTTGGATACACCGACACTGATTTTGTCAGCGACACCGACAACTCTCTCTCAACCTCAGGCTGGGCCTTCTTCCTCGGCAATGGAGCTGTATGCTGGTCATCTCGCAAGCAGCAGTCCGTTGCCAAATCCACCTTCAACTCTGAGTACTACGCAGCACATGAAGCCTGCAAACAACTCAAATGGCTGAATGACTTGGCAGACCAAATTGACATCCCTCTCAACCTTCCTATCACGCTTTATTGCGACAACAAGAGTGCTGTCGACGCTTCAAAATCTCCAAATGTCAAACACCGCTCAAAACATACCCGAGTCAAGGCGCACGCAGTACACGAATGCTTCAACGAAGGCCTCGTCGAACTGATTCGAATCCCTGGAACCGATAATCCTGCTGACATGTTTACAAAGCCACTTCCTCATGATGTTCACGCTCGACATTGCAAGGCTCTTGGACTCGTCCAGTATCGTCTCGCCGAGGGGGAGTAATGGACTTTTGCGGCGCTACTCATGGACTTCGCCCCTATCAGACACTCTTTTGTCTCCTGTCTCATGACTCCTTTGTAGTATGATTGCATCTTTTGTTTCATCACGCGGACACTGCCTCGTTGCCAGCTTCCTTGTAGTATATAACCCTTTCACCCTGGTTCTCTACTCCTCCATTGTGCTCTCATCTTCGCACCTGGAGTGAGTATTCCCCCCATTGCTCTTGCGTTATGTTGTATGCTCATATGCCTGTTACCTAGTTAACTCGTCTCCGTGTGTACTAGGTACATTCTATATTCATCATTGTGCTCTCATCTTCGCACCTGGATTAACTCGTCTCCGTGTGTACTAGGTCCCTACAGTCTGCAGTGGGTTTACGACAGCGCATCCACCCTTGCCTAAGTGACTAGTTCTCTCAACTCGTCATTAGGGGGCAGTGCTGACCTTTGCCTCACTCGCACTGCTGGTCATTGACGGCAGGAAGAACACCGCAAACGTGAGGTACGACATGTGACCGCGGACCTCTGGAAACGCCTTTGACACGCTGATGTTTACACGGTCGGATTCGTCGACGTCTTCCGGTGTAGGTCGGCGAGATAGGCCCTGTGCGGGCTGTGCTGCGGAAGAAGGTTGAGAGGGGGCGATGACAGCCATCGGTTCCTCGGACAAAGTTGTTGCGGACAACAGCATCTTGACGTCCCCGTCCTCTTTCTTGTCGTTTTCTCTGGTTGTCTTTGCATTTTTAAAGTGCGCAAAAGAAGAGGAAACGGCAGGATCTGCTTCTTCTTCCAGTTTCTCGTTGTCGTCGTTGTCGGTTGTGGTCCGTTTGCGCTTTCTGCAATGAGCCTGGGCGATCTCATCAGGGAATCCGTAATCTGATACTATGGGAGAATTTGTCTTTGATAGCTGTTATTACCTATTAATATCCTTGTTTATGTGGAGTATACAGAGTAGTGAGAATATTGCAAGTTATCAAAGTAGCCTAGAATAAATTGCCTCTTACTCGTGTGACAATATTTCCAGATATTCTGTGGATATTTACTCACAGAATGTTGATAATATATGCTATCTTAAGCCCAATGAGTGGGTGGGTTGTGCGAGATGAAGGATAAACTATGAAATTGATGCACAGAACTCGAGGCTTTCAGTGACAAGAATTTGTGATGAGCGGAGGTTTGTATTCATTAACATGGCTATGCTACTTTGTGCGGACTACAGTACTGAGTCTGTTTGACACGATCACTCCTCCATAGCGGCAGGATCCACAAGAGCCGCTGTATTGACTTCACCAGCCGTGTTCTTACCGCGCCTACAGGAAGAGTTGGATGAGTTAATTGTTGATCAGCAGAAACGACAAAAGAGGACGTATGAAACTGTCTTGTACAAGTCAGCCATCATCCGGTGATACTTGGCATGATCGTTTCGAATGTCTTCAAGAACCTTGACGTGGCGTTTGTAAACTGGCTGATAGGTGTCGCCGTGGAACGAGAGCTTGCTGTGCTCGCCGGTCTTCCACTCAAGTAGAGCGCAGTGGACCTTCAAAGGAATATGTTAGTAATGGTGCGCCACATAAAAGGAAACCCATCGTACCGCAGTAGCCGCTAAAGCAACAATAGGGATGGGCAATTCCAGCTCATCCCTCTTCGGCCCTTCTTCGCAGCTTGACGAGAATAGCTTGCTATGCTTGTCAGCAAGCAAGCTGCGACCGCCACGGCCACTTTTGAAGAAGGACTTTGTGATGACCTTGATGATGCAGGGGTGCTTGAACGGTTTATTCCGCTTCATGACACCAGCCTGTGAGTGAATGTTAAGCCCGTTAATCTCATATCATATCTAAGTTCCTATTTGATGACTCACCTCTTCAGGGAAAATATACGTATAAGATTCGGTTAGATCCTTGACGCGGTCCTTACATTCCTCGCCAGGGAGAAGGCTATAGTACCCAGCGGCGCATGTGGATGCATTAGATTTGACATCGCCACGGCAATTAGCAAAGCAAGCAACCAGCTGTGCAGCATATGAGAAAACAGATAGACAGCAGGGTGAACCACTCACAATTTGGGCGATATCTTCTCTGAAAGCAACATCTTTCTCGAAGCGTTCAGCATATTCATTGAGTTCGAGGCGGGTTGCGCATCGGCGAAGAATGGTGCGAAGACCCTTCCAATGGTTCTTGTCAGATGGATACGCCGTCTTGAACAGGTAATCACCAGTAGCCGAACAAATCGCGGTACGTATGATTTGCTGAAGCAGTGATGGCTGGACCTTGAGCGAGACAGGGAGGCTTGGCAGCGGCGCAACATAGTGTGCGGCGACTGGCCAACCGTAGTTTGGCGAGTTGGTGTCAGTGCTCGAGTGCGCGCCTGAGATGGCGGAAGATTGAGAGGTGGTGTTTGGTTGCATGTCGGGCTGTGGATAGCAGTTGGTGTTCAGAACGTTGGCTCCATCTGAGAATGTAGGTTTCTGATTCATTTGGTACATCATTAGTATCTGATTGAGAACAGCACGACCTCTTACCTCCGAGCGACGAGCTTGGGCACGATGTCCGCCAGAGGGTTTACACCGTTTACCTGACCTGGATCTCATGTTTGCGTGTGCAGCTGCATCATCACAATCATCTTGATTGGCGTTGTCGAAGTCTTCGAACTCCGTTGTGGTAGTCATCTCAAGATCAACATCTGGGATATTGATCCCGGGCGATGGGCTTCGTTCGGTATTGGGCCCCTCGGCCTCGAGGTGTGGTACCTGTAGATACTTCCATGTCAGATAGAGCACATCATCAACAAAAAGGTCATACCTTGTTACGCAGTTGTGAACGCAGTTGCGTTGTAGTAATACCTATAAGATCTTGATCCTCTGGCTGGCTATTGGCACCTTCGTCAGCGCTATCGTCTTCGCCTGGCCCGTGATAATCCTGGTAGTCTTCCTCAATGTCCGCATCCTCGTCGTCAATGGCCGGCTTGCTTCGCTTTCTAGGTTTTGGCACTGGCCGATCGACATTGCTGTCATCATCGAAGAGGCGTTCAGCAGTGTTGACTAAGCGTGGTCGCTTGGGTGGCTGGGGAGCTTCAGAGACATATTCGTCAGAATCGCCAGAGCTTGCGATTGATGGCGGCAACCGACGACGCTGCTGAGCTGGCTTTTTGGTGCTTTGCTTTTGCGTAGGAGCATGCCCCGTTGGTGCAGCTCCTCGCCAGACTGAAATGGATGTCAGTATGCCAGGTAAAATGGTGGCATCGTAACTGAGAAAGGGCATACCAGCGTTATCGAGTGCTTTCGTCTTGGTTGTTTGAGCGCCTGAAGCGTATCGTGTTAGTCAAATATATGAACATGAGTAAGGTTTGAGAGATACCTCTACCCTGCTCCTCGAGGCAAGCAGCATACGCCTGTTCTTCAAGTTTCTTGCGTTGTTTTGTGATTTGAGCCTTTTGCGCTGGAGTTAGGGCTTGGTTCGACATGATCGATGCTGCTGAGGTCTGTTCGTGTCGATTTTGAGTGGTCTAAGGTGTGAATGAGTAAAGGGAGGGATGGATGCAAACAATGAGAAACAGATGAACTGGGAGCACGTTGAGGACCGTTGGAAACTGAGAGAACCTCTAAAGAAACTGGGCATATCAACTCAAGCTTGAATTTGAAACACATAAGTTACGGGACCGCGACTCAACCCAACGTACATGCTCCCTGTTCGCAATACCCTTTGACTCAGTGAACAAATGCCTTCAACTTGTCCTGCATGCTGCTCAGTCTTCAGTAAAAGCGGCCTCAAGCATCACAAGCGGCTTACGAAGGATCTACTTTGTCGTCGTTACTGGAAGGCCCATACGACGTCATCAGAACAACACAAGAGCGACTTCCAATCAGACACGAGCAATTCCGATGTGCTTTCAAGCGACGATGACCCGAGCAACGATGAATCAGGATTGCTACCGAAAATCATCTTCGGGCATGCTGTGGACAAGGACGACACCGACTCCGCATCCGACTCCGAACAATTTGCGCTTGGAATCGACCCAGCTGGCGATGCTCTGGGCGACTACGATCTCCTAAATGAAGGTGATATCGAGATGGAGGAGGATGATAGCGATGACTCGGAGGTTGGTCTAGGAGATTTTGTAGAGACGGATGAGGAGTCAGGTGGCGAGGATGAGTGTGTTACATTGGAGCCGCAACGGTTAGCACATCCGCTCGAAGGAACCCAGGCGCAGCCGGATAGGTCTGCAGAGGATGACGCTAATGTGCGCACAGCACAAGTTCAGCGAGAGGGGGCAGAGCGGCAATTGCGGTACACACCCCACGTTGTGACATTTCCTGGTGCAGCAGGAAAACCCAGCGGGATGTCAGGATCACAGAACGATATGTATGCGAGCGGGATACCCACAGCAAACAACCCTAATGCTCCATTTTCATTGCGTATTGATTGGGAGTTAGCACGATGGGCAAAGCTTCGAGGCCCTGGCTCTATGGCACTGACAGAGCTCCTGCAAATACCTGAAGTGAGTGGGACTTCGGGCTTTGAATTGTAGTAGCGAATCAATCTTACAAGATACATAGGTCCCTGAACACCTCGGTTTGTCGTTCTATACGGCGGATGAGCTGAACGAGATAGTCGACAAGAGGCTGCCTGGGCTCCCACGCTTCGTTTGCCACGAGGTCTTGATTGGTAACGAAGTCTGCGAGGTCTTCTATCGAGACATCATCGCGTGTGTTAGAGCCATATTTGGAGATCCCGACTTCACACCATACCTTGTATTCGCCCCTGAAAAACACTACACAGATGCTCGGAAAACCCAGCGTATGTATCACGACATGCACACTGGCAGGTGGTGGTGGGCAACCCAGGTAAGTCAGCTGTCGTTTTGCACGACTTTCAAGTTTGGGCTGAGGGTGATTTAGGAAGAAGTGGAGTGCAAAAAACCTGGGGCAACAATCATTCCTATCATTATTTCAAGCGATAAAACACAGCTTACCTTGTTCCGCAACAAGACCGCATACCCTGTGTACATGACCATCGGGAACATTCCAAAGGAAATCCGTCGAAAACCATCCTCCCGCACCTACATTTTGCTTGCATATCTGCCAACGACAAAGCTGGAGCGCGTTAGTAACAAAGCAGCACGACGACGGATGATTGCAAACCTCTACCATGCTTGTATGAAGAAGGTCCTGCAACCTCTCGAGAGCACCGGTATCTCAGGATTGAGCGTGGTAACCGGAAATGGCACCACCTATCGAGCTCATCCGATATTCGCTTGTTTTTTAGGTGACTATCCCGAGCAAATCCTGGTGACGTTGGGCTATACAGGAAAGTGCGCCTGTTGTAAGATTTCGCACAAAAACCTCGGAGATCACGCTCCAGAAATCGCCGCTGACTTACGAGACCTCACCGCCATCCTCGACATATTGGATTCGTTCGACGCTTGTCCCGAGGACTTCCTCAAGTCATGCGCAGAAGCTGGTATAAAACCCGTCATCGACCCATTCTGGATAAACCTGCCATATACACACATTTTTCGTTCGATCACGCCTGACGTGCTTCATCAACTCTACCAAGGCATCATCAAGCACCTTGTAGCATGGCTGATCGAGGTCTACGGTGCGGCGGAAATTGATGCTCGCTGTCGTCGCTTGCCCCCAATCACCACATCCAAATCTTTGGGAATGGAATCAGCACACTCTCGAAGGTGACTGGCCACGAACATGATCAACTCTGCCGCATCTTACTCGCTTTGGTCCTCGATATGCCACCTCTCGAGTCAACCATTTCGCCCGCCCCTGTCGTCCGTTGCGTGCGCGCCATTCTTGATTTTTTGTATTTGGCACAGTATCCAATCCATACCGACGACACTCTAGCACTGCTTGACGAGGCGCTCGCTCGATTCCACGCCGATAAGCAGGTTTTCATTGACCTCGGCATCCGTGAAGGCTTCAACCTTCCCAAGCTCCACTTCGCGTTGCACTATTCACAGTCAATCCGGCTTTTCGGCACTATGGATAATTTCAACACTGAGTACACCGAGCGATTGCACATTGACTTCACCAAGGACGCCTACCGAGCAACAAACCGGAAGGACGAGTTCACGCAGATGACTAAGTGGCTGGAGCGCCGCGAGAAAATGCATCGACATGCCCAGTTTGTCGAGTGGAGGCTCGTTCAATGCGGCGCTCCGCCTGAACCCCGATCGTTGAAGTGGTCACCACCAGGATTGGATCTCGGCCGGCGTCTTCACCTTGCAAAGCATCCATCTGTCATGGGTGTGACTGTAGAGCATGTGGTGACAAAGTATGGGGCACGGTTCTTCAGAGAGGCGCTTGCACGCTTCATAACACTAACAAACGAACCTGGGATTAGTCGCGCGCGGCTTGAGGAGGCCATTTGGAACATCCACCTACCATTCCGCAAGGTCAGCGTATGGCATCGCATCAAGTTCGTACAGCAGGATCCTCTCACGCTCAAGTTTAAGACTGCCGACTCCATACACGCTCAGCCAATCCGAACGGATTCACGTCAGAAAGAGGTTCCAGGCCGGTTTGATACGGCTCTCGTCAACGAGGGTTCAGGTGGTATTACAGGAATCACAGGTGCGCTGCTGAAGCTCTGGTTCAGCTTCTGATACTCATTTCTTATCCAGGTTATCATGTTGGACGAGTCCGAGTTGTGTTCTCGCTGCCCAAAGCGGCACGTTCGATTCTGTTCCCGCACGAGCATTCCGTTCCCACCCACCTTGCGTATGTTGAATGGTATACCAAGCCTGGATCTCAACCGGAACCCAACCATCGTCTATACAAGATTTCACGCCTCGTTGACGAGCGCGGCGATCCAATCTGCAGCATTGTGCCTGTCAAGGACATCCGTCAAAGTGTCCATCTATTCCCAAGGTTTGGTGCATCAGCTCCCACAGAGTGGACGAGCTTCAATGTACTCGATAAATGCCGGACTTTTTACATTAATCCCTTCAGTAGTAAATTCATGTATCGCACTTTATATTGATGTACTTTTATCCCGGATAATAGTAGGTACTCTTGTCATATTTTCCACTACCTCGCAAGCTCCGCAAATACTTTTGCTACCAATTGGATAATTTGAGGTATTCTCTCTATTCTCAAGTATTCGAGCTAATCGCGATATTCCAGGATGATTATCCTGGAGTAGGAAATTACGGATTTCCTGATGCTGCCGCAGACGTTTCTCTTCTTTGCGGATTTCTAGTCGTTCAAGATTGCTTGGCTCGGTTTACTTGCATGAGGTGCGCCTTATGTGGTATATATGTACTGTACTTATATCCCTATTCGTCGCACTGAGAAATGCCTTTGTGTCGGCAACGAGGTTCAGACAGAAGTGCAAAATGGTGGGACAAAGGTGAGAATTGATACTGTGTATAGCAAATTGGCTAAACATAAGTTCCGAAGGTCCCTCAAGCACCCTGCACCTACGGCCAACGGCGTGGCCAAGCTGCTATCCTGTATGCCAACGCTTTTAATCTGGGGAGAGGATTGACCTCCTCGGGCAGCGGGGCGAAGCTCTCATGTTCACGGTTGGCTGTGGTGGGAAAGGCTGGCGGCGGACGGCCCTCTCTTGCCGCCTCATATCTACCTGCCAAGCCCTCAACGTAATCACATTTGGCCAAAACGTCCTCGAGTACCAAGTGACCTGGACGGTTGGTCGGAGGGGGGAAATCTTTCGGGGCGCTTTTCCCCACGCCCTGTAAGTCTTCTAGTATAATTTTTTGCGTTACATCCAAATGCTTCCAAATTTCCTCAAACTGCTTTTGCACCCGAGGGTCGTCACTATGATCGAAGTGAGGTGGTGACCGCCTTTGCTTGTTGAACTCGCCGACTGGAATGCTTTGAATGAGAAGATTATCAGAGACAACTTTCATTCATCATATATTCTGAAGCATGTATACTACTTACCGCAACTCTCTGTAGTCACCTCTCATGCCTTCCGTAGGGAAAACAGGGGGAAGGACTGTGACCTTAGGTTTGTCTGCGCTTGATCTCTCCGAGTTGTCGTGGTTACCAGAACCTTGACTATTGTTCGGAATGGCAGATACAGTCATCATATGGGACATGCCGAAGACAATGGCAGTGGACAACACAAAAGGGATTGAGAGACGCATGACTTGAACGAGCAAGAGGACAATGAAAGACAATTTGGAAAGACTAGAAGTCAGCTGTAACAATGATTTCAGTTTGGTAGCCCACGATGAAAGGACAGTAGAACAACAAAATACATACCGACCTGCGCGATGCAAAAATTTGGAGTTACAGGGTCTGAAAGGGAGGTTTTTATACAGATGGGTTGAATCAGGGCTTCCGGCCCATCACAAAAAAACTTACAAGACATTTCTCCTGTATCCAAACATCAATGCATCATTGCATTAGTTGCCACCCCAAAAGCACTGCAAGGTTGTTATGTGCAACAAATGCACAGTGGCTGAAATATGGTGCATTGCATTGCATTGCAAGAATTTACACATGCAGTGGCTTCTCATGTCATATCATCAAATGCTAAGAAGATGAACAACTGTGTTTACTCCTGACACAACACGTGGTTATAATGCTTGATGTGAGCTTGCTAGTGCTACTGATGCAAATCAGAACAAAACAATATACATGCTGTAGAAATATAGAGGCTGGAATTGTTGTGTCAGAATCCACTCTCAGAACATCCTAGATGTTCCCTGTTGGTGTATGAACAGCCTCATCCTCATGGGAACTACACAGGCTGTCTTTGGTTGGTAACTCTTGGTCAGAAAGCAAATAATGTTTGTCAAACTTTGTGCAACAATTGGTTGCTGTGCTCACTGCTGATGGAACACAAACCACTATGTGCACCCAAAATATAGGAGTTGAAAATGTCTGGTTAGAGCCAACTTCCAGAAAAAGTTGCATAGGTAGGCTGTTGATGTCTGAACTGCCTCATACTCATTAGAACTGCCATGGGCTGGGTTGTGAAAACTTATATGCCCTTAAAATATAGGAGCTGAAAAAGTCTTGTTAGAACCAACTTCCAGATGAAGTTAGATATGTCTGTTGATGTCTGAACTGCCTCATGCTCATCAGCACTGCCACAGGCTGTGTTCTAAATATGTGCCCCTAAAATATAGGAGCTGAAAAAGTCTTGTGGGAACCAACTTCCAGATAAAGTTAGTTAATGTCTGAACTGCCTCATGCTGAGCAGCACTGCCACGGGCTGTGTTCTGAATATGTGCCCCTAAAATATAGGAGCTGACAAAGTCTTGTGGGAACCAACTTCCAGATGAAGTTAGATATGTCTGTTGATGTCTGAACTGCCTCTGCTCATCAGCACTGCCACGGGCTGTGTTCTAAAAATTTATATGCCCTTAAAATATAGGAGCTGAAAAAGTCTTGTTAGAACCATCTTCCAGATAAAGTTTGATATGTCTGTTGATGTCTGAACTGCCTCATGCTCAGTAGAACTGTCACAGGCTGTGTTCTAGAAATTTATATGCCCTTAATATACAGGAGCTGAAGACTCAACTTCCAGATGAAGTTAGATATGTCTGTAACTGTCTGAACTGCCTCATACTCAGTAGAACTGCCACAGGCTGTGTTCTAAAAATTTATATGCCCTTAATATATAGGAGCTGAAGAACCAACTTCCAGATGAAGTTAGACATGTTGTTTGATGTCTGAACTGCCTCAAGCTCATCAGCACTGCCACAGGCTGTGTTCCAAGTATATGCCCTTAAAATATAGGAGCTGAAAAATTCTTGTTAGAACCAACTTCCAGATAAAGTTAGATATGTCTGTTGATGTCTGAACTGCCCCATGCTCATCAGCACTGCCACAGGCTGTGTTCCAAGTATATGCCCTTGAAATATAGGAGCTGAAAATGTCTTGTCAGAACCAACTTCCAGAAAAGGTTAGACATGCCTGTTGATGTCTGAACTGCCTCATGCTCATCAGCACTGCCACAGGCTGTGTTCCAAGTATATGCCCTTATAATATAGGAGCTGAAAATGTCTTGTCAGAACCAACTTCCAGAAAAGGTTAGACATGTCTGTTGATGTCTGAGCTGCCACAGGCTGTGTTCTGAAAATTTATATGCACTTAAAATATAGAAGCTGAAAATGTTTTGTTAGAAACAACTTCTAGATGAAGTTAGATATGTCTGTTGATGTCTGAACTGCCTCATGCTCAGTAGAACTGCCACAGGCTGTGTTCTAGAAATTTATATGCCCTCAATATACAGGAGCTGAAGAATCAACTTCCAGATGAAGTTAGATATGTCTGTAACTGTCTGAACTGCCTCATACTCAGTAGTACTGCCACAGGCTGCGTTCTAAAAATTTATATGCCCTTAATATATAGGAGCTGAAGAACCAACTTCCAGATGAAGTTAGACATGTTGTTTGATGTCTGAACTGCCTCAAGCTCATCAGCATTGCCACAGGCTGTGTTCCAAGTATATGCCCTTAAAATATAGGAGCTGAAAAATTCTTGTTAGAACCAACTTCCAGATCAAGTTAGATATGTCTGTTGATGTCTGAACTGCCCCATGCTCATCAGCACTGCCACAGGCTGTGTTCCAAGTATATGCCCTTGAAATATAGGAGCTGAAAATGTCTTGTCAGAACCAACTTCCAGAAAAGGTTAGACATGCCTGTTGATGTCTGAACTGCCTCATGCTCAGTAGAACTGCCACAGGCTGTGTTCTAGAAATTTATATGCCCTTAATATATAGGAGCTGAAAAAGTCTTGTGAGAACCAACTTCCAGATGAAGTTAGATATGTCTGTTGATGTCTGAACTGCCCCATGCTTATTAGCGCTGCCACAGGCTGTGTTCTGAATATATGCCCCAAAATCATAGGAGCTGAAAATGTCTTGTTAGAATGAATTTCCACAAAAAGTTAGATATGTCCTGTTGACGTCTGAACTGCCTCATGCTCATCAGCACAATGATTTGCTGAACAAAAGGGAAGTCCAAGTATAATAGGGACAAAGAGGCCCTTGACGATGAGACACTAACACACCTCCTGGACCCGGAGGGACCAGGCACAAACACACCAGACCTCGAGGGAGGTGATCACGTGTGTGAGTGGTAACAGGGGTGGAGTGAATATGTGATGCGAGTGGGTCCAAGAGTCCCAGGCTGCACCTGAACACAAACAAGAGGGGATGCAATGTGGCAAGAGGCAACAAGACACGACAAGATGCGGCGCAAAGCAACGAGATGTGGCTCAAATCAACAAGATGCAGCGCAAAGTGACGAGATGTGAGGAGTGCCAGTGGTAGGTGGGAGCCGCACTACAACTAGGGGCAAGAGGAGGGGATCAGGTATGTAGGGAATCACAAGAAACAACAGTGATGCACACTGAGGGATTTACAAGGCGTTGAAACACTAACAACCACCCTGGACACAAAGGGGCCAGGAACAAGCACACCAGACCTCTTAGAGGCAATCACGTGAACGAGTTGTGTGGGGCTGTGTGTGAAGTGTGCGAGTGGGTTGAAGAGTCCTAAGCTTTGCTAAAGGTAACAAGAAAGGTATCACAAGTAGCAACGAGTGCAGCCAGTAGGCTTTTTAGAAGTAGCGCATGTAAACGAGCTTTGCGTCGTGCGATAAGGCAGATGAAGGACACAAACACAAACACAGACACAAGACAAGAAAAGAATGCAGTAAACGCGGACACTACAAAAGTAAAGCTTGAATAAACACGATGCAGTGAAATAAGGAACACGACACAGTATATAACACAACAAAACAAGACTCTTCTTGCTCTGGGACACCTACTGATCAGGAACAGGAATCCTTCCCGCGACGTACTTGGACTCTCTGTATTGGCAGATCACGGCGAACGTGCCGGGGTGGGTAGCGCAAGAATGAACCACGAGATGCGCGACGTGGGGCAGTAGAATCTCAATGACGTTGACCTCGCACTCGGGGTCGTATGGACGGTCGTAGGAGCGGGTGCTCAGGTTGCAGTCGAGGTGGGGATCAATGGCGTAGACGCGAGGTTCGCAGTTCTCGCAAGGTTGCGGCAACAGTGCTGGGCCCGGAGGGTTTTAGATGAGGAAGTTGTTGGGGTCCTCGTATAGCTCGAACAGAAGCAGTATTAACCTAATTCGTTTGTGGGGACAAGCGATAGTGTGACACGGTGGATTCTCGTAGTATATCTCTGAGTCTTGGTAGGACTCGAGTTCAGACTTGTTGTCTTGTTGGGGCTCGGAGGTGGGAGAACTCAACGAGACAGTGATGGGCAAATTGGGTGAGTTATAGAAAATACAAGGTGGGTTTGCGGGGAGGTCAGCTGCTCTTTCAGGGCAACACGTGGGTTCTGGTGGGCCACAGTAGTGGCAAGGGTTGTTGACAGCAGGTTCAGATACCGAGCTCAACACTGGCATAAATGAGACAATGTTTTTGGGAGTTGAGAAGGATGGTTGAGAGACACGAGAACGCAGGACGAGAACACAGTGACGCTAGTCTTGGACACGAGCGAGCTAACGCGAACAAGAAGTGGGAAGGTTTTTGGGTGGTAACTCGGGGGGTCGTATTCTGAGCTACTCGTAGTACAAAGTTTGTAGTTAGATATCTAATGCCTGAAACAAAACAACTGGAAGATTTTCTATAGCATCACTCCAGGCAATGCAAGTCCACGCGAGAGAACTGGGCTAGACATGTCGTGAAAAGGTTCCCTCTGACCAAGGTTGGCCAAAACGGAGTGCAGTGCCCTTTTTAGCTTGTCCGAGATCCGTGTATCCAATGCGACGAGTCCTTGTGTGCAACGAGCGGTGCCCCTCGAGAGTAACAGAAACACAGAGGCAAATTCGAGGGTACTCGCAAGCTGAAGCGCTGGGCTCGGAAATCCGGAGCGAGAGAGTGGCCAACGTGGCTTGATGCGGAGATGGTGCTTTTGATTGGACTTTGTTTGGGTGTGACTCTGTCACTTTGATCAGAACATGGTTGTCCATCTGTTGGGAATAAACAGCTGCTGCCGCGAGGCTGCTGCTTGTCAGGTGTTCGCCTCGTGTAGGACCCGAGTGCAGGGCAGGCGCAAGAAGCCAACCATTCTTGTGGCTTGCGAGGACACCCTCGTCACTCGCACCAGTACTCGTATAGCCTCTTGCCCTCGTGATGCCTTGTAGAAGTCCCTTTGGTGAGTTCTTGAACCGTCTTGTGCCTCGTTACACGTTGTCACGGAGACGGAGCTCGACGTAACAACTAGGGACACGGAGTGGAAGACGACGACGAGGTGGTGGCAGGCGTATAGCACAATGCTCTCACCAGCTATAGACCTTATACAGATATCTAGCCCAGTAAAGACCAAGTTAGTATTGTGACTACCAGCTATGTAGTACAAGAGTGGGTTGCTTACCTAGCCCAGTAAAGACCAAGAGGTCGAGATGAGGGGCTAGGAGCGTACATGTAGCAGTATATATAGACTTCAGGGACCTGCGCACAGACCATGTTGAGGGCAGGCTTTGCAAGAAGCCGTGTGAACGAAGAACAAAAGAACTACCTAAAGGAGAACAATAGCTATTGTCTAGACCTTGCCAAGAACTCTACCCGTGAGAGAATCTATCTAAAAGGAGACCAACTATTGTATTCCATTCCCACACCTGTGAGAACATCCTTCCATAAAGAGAACAATAAGGAAAGAACAAAAGGAGTCCATGTGGACGTATCTATGACGTCAAACCCTAGCTATGGGCTGAGCCATGTGGTTGTAGCCATGTGGTCTTACTTAAGCTAAGTCACATGCCAGTGTGACGTAGTAGCAAGTAATGTGACCGTGTGGAGCGTCTAAGCCACGTGATACGGGCGCTTAATAGACGTGCAAAGGAGTTTATGCAGAGAGAATTGAAACTAGGTTGTAGCCCGGAGTTTTACAGATAAAAACAAGAGGTAAATTGCGAAAATTAAGGGCTAGTCAGGCCATCCATGACATTACCCCCCTCCTAAAATCGAGCGTCCTCGCGAAGCATCACTGTGCTGTGGTGATAGAGGTCTTCTACCCGTCTACAGGGATTCAGCAGAATTGCCCCGATTGTCTAGTCAGAAGGATGCTAGGAAGTTTCTCCCCTTCTGGTGTCGTTGACTCGACGTTACCCGTCAGTGTGATGTTCTTGAGATATCCAGACCGATGTGTTTGCCTTCATCCCAGCTAAGATCGTATGTAGATGGATAGATCGTGCGAAGGAAAGCGGGGTCGGTCTGGGTATTGAATTCCCGAAAGTGCGAGCGGAGATCCGCGAAGAGTGAAGCTTTGATGACCCGGGGCGCTCCGGGGTTTGCTTTGTAGAAGTCGTCAATCGCTTCTTGACTATTCTCGAGGTTTTCTACTGGTTCCCAGCTATTGTGTCCGTCTGAATACCCTTCCCATTTGACAAGGAATTGCAATTTCTTCCAACGTCCGTGTAGCCTGCTGTCTAGCACCTTTTCGACGACGTACTGTTCTTCTCCTTCTATGACGATAGGATCAGGAGGTGGAGGTACGTCTTTGCCGTTGTCGTGCCAGGGACTTAGACGGTTGATATGGAAGACGGGGTGGATTCGGAGATAGCTGGGTAGATCGAGTTTGTAATCGAGATCGCCAATGCGTTCGATGACCTTGTACGGGCCGAGTTGTCGAGGACCGAGTTTAGGGGTAGCCTGGTGGATCTGGACGTTCTTAGCGTTCAGCCAGACCATGTCCCCTACTTGGAAGACGCGTGGAGAGCGCTTCTCAGACTCATAGAGTTGCTTCATCTTTTCTTTGCTTAGACGAAGAGCTGCTTCGGTCTCCTTTCGTACTCGAGCCATATTGTCAAGGCGCTCATCGAGTGATGGGATATTGCTTCGCTTGCCGACTGGTATGGTGAAGTCGGGGCGATATCCATAGATGACTTCAAACGGTGTTTGGGAGTTACCCGCGTGTACTCGCGAGTTGAGTGCAAACTCAGCCGCCGGTAGATGATCGACCCAGTCGTCTTGTCGTTGCTGACAGAATAGACGCAGATACTGTTCGATATCCTGGTTTTTGCGTTCGACTTTGCCATTTCCTTGCGGATGATAGGCGGTCGTAAAACCAGTCTCTATGCCCAGGCGGTGATAGAGCGCACGCATGAAGCGCGCTGCAAACTGGGGTCCTCGGTCAGAGAACACCTTTTTGGGAATGCCGTGAAGTCGGAATACTTCCTTGTAGTGTAGATCGGCAATCCCTCAGCGTTAACCTTAGTGGTAGTAGGGATGATGTGCGTTTGATCGGAGTAATGGTCGACGTAGACCGCGATCGAATCAAATCCCTTAGAGGGTGGCAGCTGAGTGATGAGATCTACTCCGACGTGTTCCCAAGGTCCGGCCGGAGTTTCCTGAGGCTGTAGTACTGCTTTAGGGTGTGGAGCTGACTTGTAGCGTTGGCAGCGATCACAACCTAGTACGTAAGTCTCGATGAAGGCATTCATCTTCGGCCACCAATAGTGTCGTGAGACTAGCTCTATGGTGCCGTGTTTGCCCGGATGACCAGCCGCGGGTGTGTCATGGCAAGATTTGACGATTTCGTGACGGAGCTCTTTGTTGTTAGGGATGTAGAGTTTTCCCTTGTAATAGATGAGCCCGTCACTCTCTTCCCATTCGAGTAAACCGCCGACAAGTTTGCGAGGACCCTTTTTGCGAAGGGTAGCGAGAGCTTGTGCGACTTCTGCTTCTTGCTCCGTGCATTCTCGGATCTTTGATTCGAGTGGAGAAGCAGTGGCGAGCGCACTGGTAGCGAGGATCCGGAAGTGTTCCGGTTTCAGTACCACCTGATCCTTGTTGTCTTCTTCGTCCGTGACAGCGTGAGAGTGAAGACGAGAGAGAGGATCAGCATGTATCATGGTACTACCGGGCTTGTGTACCAACACGAAGTCGAAGTCAGCCAAGAGTAATGACCAACGTGCTTGACGTCGAGTGAGGTGTTGCGCAGTCTTCCAGTACTGCAGGTTTGCGTGATCTGTCCAGATCTCAAACGGTTCCTTGAGCCCCTCAAGGTAGTGGCGCCAATCTTTGAGAGCCTCGGTGATGGCTAACATCTCCCGATCAAAGATTTCGTAGTTACGTTCAGCTTCAGTCATAGATGCGGACCGGTAGGCGATAGGGTGATAGAATCCATCTTCCTTTGATTTCTGGGAGATGATTCCACCGGTCGCATAGCCCGAGGCATCGACTTCTAGACGTGTAGGGAGTTCAGGGTCCCAGACTGCCAAGATAGGCTTAGTGGTAAAGGCCTTCTTTAGCATCGTGAAGGCAGTCTGCTGTGCTGGACCCCAGACGAACGGTACGTCCTTCTTAGTCAGGTCGTGTAGAGGCCGTGCGTGCTTTGAGAAGTCTCGAATGAAGCGGCGGTAGAAGTTGGCAAACCCGATGAATCCTCTGACTTCTTTGAGGTTCTTGGGTGTGGGCCACGTAGAAACTGCTTGGACTTTGACAGGGTCCATAGCTACTTCGCCGGCACGAATGATCAACCCGAGGTATTCGATCTCAGATTTCTCAAATTCGCACTTTTCCGGCCGAAGGTAGAGGTCATGCTGCTGAAGTCGCTCGAGGACTTCATGTACAACCTTGCGGTGCTCTGTCAGGTTGTTGCTCCAGATCAAGATGTCATCTAGATAGACAGCCACCTTGCCCTCGGCGACGAGGTCGGCAAAGATGTTGTCCATCAGAGCTTGGAAGGTAGCGGGTGAGTTTGTGAGACCGAAGAACATGACCTTAGGTTCGAAGAGTCCTCGGTTGGTAACAAACGCTGCTTTGTACTCGTCTCCTTCTTTGATTCGGACATTGTGATATCCCCAACGAACATCGAATTTTGTGAAGATCTTTGCACCCTTGAGCTTGTTGATGATGTCGGTGGCAAGCGGTAGAGGGTAGCGGTTCTTTACAGTGATGTCATTGAGTTTTCTGTAGTCCTGAATAAGTCGGAGTTTGTTATCCTTCTTCTTGATAAAGAAGACTGGAGAAGCCATCGGAGACTTGGAAGGCGTGATGTAACCTTTGGATAGGTTCTCCTGGATGAACTTGTCAAGCTCGGCTTGTTCATTCAGGGGCATAGGGTAAACTTTCGATTTGATGGTCTCAGGAGCGTCTGGTTTGAGATCAATCGAATGGTCCCAGGGCTGATGCTGGGGTAGCCGATTAGACTCTTCCTCAGAGAAGACTTTAGCGTGTCTATGGTACTCTGAGGGAACAATGTCTTCGAAGGAGCGATGAGCTTTAGCTTCGTTTGCTTCGGCAGCAAGCTTAGTAGAGTAGGTGAAGCCGGCCATACACCAGACTTCGTCAGTGGTGTCTTGGATAATACCGGCTTTGACCCACTGCCTACGTTCTTTGCGATTACCGTCAACCTTCTGGAAAGGTTCGTCAGGAGATTCTTCCGAGCCGCTCGGAATTGTCATTTCTCCTTTTTCCCAGTTGACGGTAGGGTTTACGCGCTTGAGCCATGGTAGCCCAAGAATGATGTCTTCTGGACCTAAGTCCGTGACGAGAAATTCTGCTTTTTCCGTGTGATCTCCAACTGTGAGTGTAAGGCGAACGAAGTGCGTTAATCCGCCAGCTTTATTCTTAGTTCCGTCAATGTTATGCAATGAGATAATCCTTTCGAGCGGGTGCTGAATAATCTTATGCTTCTTGACGAACTGATGACTGATGAATAAAGCTGTAGCTCCTGAATCGATCATGGCAGGAATGCGAATGCTTCTATTCAGACCTTTTACTAGTACATGTATTCGGAAATGGGACGATAACCGGTCTAAAGATGATATAGTACATGCAGAGACAGTAGATGACGGGCACGGAGTTGCTATGGTACACGAGGCAGAAGACGAGGAGGACGACGAAGGAGACAAGGACAGGGTATCAGGGGGACTCGCAGCTGCGGCTGTGTCACGAGTCCGTTTCAAAAAACCGCATTGATTTTTGCTGCCATCTCATCCATTTGCTTCTTCTGGATGTCAAGCATGTCCTTGAGCGCAGCAATCTTAGCATCCTTGTCGTTGGACGCGTCTTGCTTTGGCGCAGTAGTGGTCGACGAGGTCGACGAGGTTGCAGCAACTTTTTGTCCCTTAGGGACGCCTTGAAGCCTTTTCAGGCAAACCGCCCCCCAGTGACCGGTACCACCACAGTGGTTGCAAACTGGGTCGTCAGGGTGCTTCGAGTCCCTTTTCTTGTGGTTCTCGGAT